>JAJMEC010000108.1:8208-59907 GCA_030573955.1 Yamadazyma triangularis | reverse complement strand
TGATAACGTAGTTACCAGAAGTTCTACCTAAAGCACCTCTGTCACCAACTTTTTCTTCAACGTTAGAAACAATAGTACCTTCTGGTAAAGAAGATAATGGTAAAATGTTACCAACATTTAAAGAAGCTTTTTTACCGGCGTAGATAAATTGACCAGTGTAAATACCTTCATTGGCAATGAAAGTTTCTTCTCTTAATTTATATTTGTAAGGATCTCTGAAAACAACCTTAGCTAATGGAGCACCTCTACCAGGATCGTGAATGATTTGTTTAACGATCCCACGGGTGTAACCATGACGTTCAGCATAATCTAAGGTTCTTAATTTGGCAGCACCTTTTCTACCGGTGGTATGGGCGGTAAAGATTGAACCAGCCCCTTTTCTTTGGTTACGAATAACTCTACCTAGAAGAAGTTAGTAAGGAGATTTGGGATTAAAAAAAAAGGATAAAAAAGGGTAAAGGGATAAAGATTGGACTTGGAACAAGGACGTAACATTATTTCATAATACAATAATATAATAATATAATAATACAATAATACAATATTTCATAATACAATATTTCATATTTCATATTTCATACTTTATATTTCATATTCCATATTTCATATTCCACACACTTCTTCATATTTCATATTTCATATTCCATATTCCACACACTTCATACTTCATATTCCATACTTCATACTTCATATTCCATACTTAATACTTCATATTCCATACTTCATACTTCATATTCCATACTTAATTTCATTAACACTTCTCATTACACATAAACTTGTAAAATTCTAAAAACAAAACTTCACCTCATCTTCTTCTTAACATATTCACCTCTTCAACATCATTTCATCCACTTCACTACTTCACCTCTTTCTATCCTTTATCTTCTACATACCCATTGCTAAAGTTTAATGTTTGATAATTTTTCACAAACGATTTTTCAATATCGCATTGAAAAATTTTAGTGATGATACTCGCACGACACCATACAATAGGGCTGGAGCCCTAACATCTTACCTCCATGCAGGTCTCAGTAACCCCATAACGTAACTCATACATTACTAACGTAACTCATACATTACTATAAAAACACTCTAAAATACAAAACTACCGGGCATTTTCAAGCCTTCATCTTGGGGTTTAATTTGATCATCAAAAGAATATGATCTTAAAGTAGATAACCCCGAAATCTCTTTACCAATTCCATCATAAGCAATACCGGTTTTAGCATCAAACACCACCTTTTTGGTTGTAGAAGGAACCAAATCGGGATGATTTTGAATATACAAAGCTTTTTCTTTTTGGATTTTTTGTTGAATATCATCAGGACATCCCACGACTTCAATATCGACATCTAAAGATCTTGGAATGGAGTTTGAATTGGAGTTAATGTCTTTAGTATTGGTATTAGTAGCACCAGCAGCAACACCAGCAGCACCAGCAGCACCAACAACACCAGCAGCACCAGCAGCACCAGCAGCAGCAGTAGCACCACCACCACCACCACTCACTCCTTCACTCTTGGGATTAGAATTGTATCCGTAATAAGATTCATCCAACTTTTTAGGTGTTACTGGTTCAACAATACTAGAAGATGAATTACTAGCATAAACAGAAGAAGTTTTATCATCAACAGGAAGGTTTTCTGAAGCTTTAGACCCTTTTTCAGAACCTTTTCCAGTTGAAGTAGAAGTTTCAGCTGCTTTAGAAGTCTTAGTATCATCATCAGTCTTTTTACCTTTTCTTCTAAATAAAGACCCTAAACCACGACTTTTAGATGATTTAGTGGATTTACTATCATCTTTATCATCTTTAGTACCAAGAGATTTCTTATCTAAAGCCTTTTCTTCAACTGCAGCCACAACTCCAGCAGCTCCAGCAGCTCCTACCACCATAGCGGCTTCATGAGCTTTAGAATTAGCTGATTTTGAATTTGAATCCATAGCAAATTTAGGGTCAGAAATTACAACGTTACCATTTTCATCACGAACAATTCCTGTAGCAGAATCGATTCTGATTTCTTTAACTGATTTTAATACTTTTGGATTACTTTTAAGAGAATCCACAACATCATTAGCGATTTTTCCGGCTTCTTTATCATCTACAGGGCCTTGAACTGTGACAACAATGTCGTCTGCACCAGAGTCAGTACTAGAGTCCTTATCAATGGCACCACCTCCAGCACCACCTAAACCTTCATTAGACTCTTTAGGTAACTCATTGGACTTAGAATCCTTAGAATCATGTAACCCAGCATAAGCAGTTCCAGCACCAATGGCACCAACTCCAGCACCAACAGCAGCACCAGCACCAGCACCAGAACCAGAATCCTTTTCTGGTTCTTTATGACCAGCAGCTGCTGATAATCTTTCTTTAGCTCGATCATGTTCAGAAACAGCCGATTTCAGAGAAACAAAAGCTCCTGGTGACACAGAATGTTTATCATCTTTTTGTTTTCCAGCCTTTTCAGTTCCAGCTTTTTCATCAAAAACTGAACTAGAAACCGGTTGTGGAGATCCAACACTGGTAGCTCCTGACACAGTTTCATCTTCTTGTAACTTATAAACCTCTTTAGTTTCAGAGTTTACCACCAATTTACCTGAAGATAAGTCTACACCTTTAGCTTTAAGTTCTTTAGAAGCCTGTTTAGCTAATTTGGCAGCAGCTTTTTTATCATCAATACCAATGACTTCTACAACTAAACGATCAGAAGCTTGAGGGCTTTCAGATTTGGCGAGATCATTAGAGCTGGAATCAGACTTGGAATCAGACTTTTTAGCATCAGGAACAGAAGTAGCAGCAGCAGCAGCCGCTCCAGCGGCACCAGCTCCGACTATTCCAGCACCAGCAATACCAGAGACATCAGAGCCGGTTTCATTAGGAGATTTTGAAGTAGTGGTAGTAGTAGGAGCTTTAGCTGTAGCAGCAGAAGCAGCAGCAGCTTCTTTATCTTTAACTTCTTTATCTTTAGCTTCTTTATCTTTAGCTTCATTTTCTTCATTCAATTGATTAAAATGTTCTTTAGTAGCTTTATTCTTACCAGCTTCATAAGCTCCATTAACAACCATTTGTTCATCTTTGGTTTCAGCTTGACGAGGTTTAGATCCCATAACAGTTCCAGTTACAACAGCACCAGCAGCACCAACGGCACCTAAAGCACCACCAAAAAGACCTGGTGATGATTTAGATTCTGAGTTAGACTCTGAGTCTAAGTCCTTGGAGCTAGAATCTAAGTCCTTAGACTTATCCTTTGGATCTAATGTCTTTGGAGCATTCTTTTCATTATGAGCAGCTTCTTTTCCAGCATCATAAGCAGCAGAAATGACTCCCGCTTGATAGGATTCATTAACTTCTGAATGTTCCGATTTACCAGTGAAATAGCTCTTAGCCAAGGCAGCAGCACCAGCAGCACCAGCAGCCAAACCACCAACAACACCGACTTTGGCGGTGTTATCAGAGGAATTGGAAGTATTGGAGGCTTTATCGGAAGCTTTATCGCCTTGGAGATCATTTAATTGGGATTCGGTAGAGGCTTGGTTTTTATCTAAACGGTTCATTTCTTTGTCGTAGTCGAATTGGGACGAGGATGGTGGTACGCCGGCGGAGCCAGGACCAGCGGCAGCACCAGTAGTTTTAGATTCAGGTCCAGACTTAGCACCGGATTTAGCACCGGACTTACCAGACTTACCACTAGCCTCAGCCTTATTTCCGGTCTTCTCAGCCTTATCTCCGGAACCATACATGGCAGCACCACCAGCACCAGCCGCAGCACCAGCCGCAGCACCAGCACCAGCCGCACCAGCGCCCCGCATAGACACTGACCCTTGACTCTCCTCAGGGTCCATAGTAATATCCGGTGAAGGGTCATCATTCCATTCTTTTTGTCCCGTAGTAATTCCTTCAGGATTATAAAGAGATTTATTCTTATTATGGATTTCTTGAGGACCTAAATTCTTAGTTTCTGAAGAATCATCACCATCACCACCACCACCACCAACAGCAGCCATTTCAGCAGCATGTTCTTGTTTGTGTCTTACTTGTTGATCATGTTCTTCTTTTTCCTTTTGTTTTTGCTTTTCCATCTCTTTTTCTTCTTGTTGTCTTTGCTTTTCTTGTTCCTGATAAGCAGAAGGAACGGTTTTAAGATTAAGTTCTCTGTCTAAATGAGCTCTAGTGGCATCAGAATGAGGATTGACATTGGAATGATCATTCTGATTAGCCATGGCACCATAAACACCACCTTGAGTATCAATTGGGTCATAAAAGTATCCGGTTCCACTCTTGGTAGCAGCATCATCACCATAAGTAGGATGAGTATTGGAATAAATGGAGTTTTCATTGACCAAACTATCATCCATAGGCAGCTTTTCATTGGCATAATCACCAGGAGGAGCTTTATCAACAGGACGACGAGATACTTTAGGAGGAGAAGTGAGTACTTTACCCATTTTATTGGAAGCAATTACTCTTCCAGAACCAGAGCCTGAAGTGACAATAGATTTTGCTTTATCAGAAGAGTTATCATTTAATCTTGGAGAAAGGGCTTGAGGAGTTGATGGAGAAGAGGGAGAGGGAGAAGTGGTTCCCCTTCCTTTAGAATGACCTTCAGCATAAGCTTGGTCTAATATTTTATTGTTACTGGTGTTATTTTTGTCCTTACTCAGGTCCTTAGCCATACCAGTTTCACCAGCAAGTCTTCCCTCAGCATAAGCTTGTTCCATAATCTCAGGATCCTTAGTATCCTTCCGTTTTAGTGATTTTCTAAACTTGGAAAACATTTTATCCGACATTTTGAAAATTAATTAATACAATTGATAATTATAAAAATAATTACAATTGGAATTTCTTTTCTATTTATAAAGATATAAATAGCTTTAGATGACAGCAATAGTCAGGAACAAATTTCAGTTCGAGCACAGCAACTGAGTGAGATGAGACAGAAGGAGCATGAGATAAGAGGTAGTTGAGAAGGAATTGAGAAGGAATTGAGAAGGAATTGAGAAGGAAGAGGGAAGAGGAAAGAGGAATTGAGAAGGAATTGAGAAGGAAATAGAGACAGTATTAGAGACAGTATTAGAGAAGGAATTGGAGAACAAATTAAAGCTATAGAATGTTATAGACGGATAAAGAGAAGAAGAGTGAGAGAGGTCATACTGTATTACGTTCTGAAACGAGGCTTTTAGTGGTTGGTGCACAAAGTGCACTGATGAAGGAAGTGCACTTTAAGTGACAGACCAGTTTAAGTGATATTATAAACCTTTTTATAACAGAGCAAGAGCACTTTATGAGAATACAATATACAATATAAGGGGCATAGAATATATGTAAGACTTGTTATATAGATGATTTGTTATATAGATGATTTGTTATGGATGTCTTATCGTATATAAGACTTGTCATATGTCTTGTCATATAAGCGCTCTGAGCACGGGAAGTATGTTGTATGTACTGTACTTCTCGGCTCTATTTAGAAGTCTGAGAGGACTTATGTACTATCTGTGCTGTCTCTATTGTTTTTGTACTCTTATCAACTCCTTACTTATTTTTACTAGACTTATTTCCGTCTTCTAATGACTCCATAAGCTCTTTATTTACTTAGATATAAGGCTTATGTACTTAAGTCTTTTTAATAGAAGTCTTGTTAATAGAAGTCTTGTTACTTTCCTATATTTTTTATTTTCCTCGAAGTCTTCTGAAGACTTCTTATGTACTCTTCATATACTCTTTATTTACTTATTGAGAAGACTTCTTATATGAGCTTGTCTTCTCAATTTCTTCTGACGACTCCTTATATAAGCTTGTACTTCTTGAAGTCTTGTTACTTTTAAAAGTCTTCTAAGTCTTCTTATAATCTTAACTCGTATCCTAAAGTCTTCTTCCTTCATCAGGACTTATTTATATTCAGGCCCTCGCTGCTCCTTATTATAAACCAACCTCGTCACTAACCATTCCAAACTCTCCCTTAACCCCTGATTCTCTAACACCGATACCGGTAATAATTTCAGATCCGTTGCCTCTAAATCACTCACCAATTGTATAAATACTCCCGTTTTAAGTGTTACCAAATCAATGGCTTGTGGTAAATCTTGTTTATTAGCCATCATTAACATAGGAACACTTACCATATCACTATCTCCTCCCCAATTATCATTATGAGTTAATTCCACCAATGTTTCATAACATTCTTCAAATCGTTCGGCATCAGTAGAATCTATTATAAATATAATCCCATGACATGATGAATAATATCGGGACCACATACTTCTTAATGATTTTTGTCCTCCTAAATCCCAAAATTTAAGATTAATATGATTATATTCTTGATTTTCTGAATGATATTTAATTGTGGTGGTATTTTGTCCTACTGTAGGCGCTATTCGTTTAGTCTTTAATAATGATGGGGTATCTGTTTGTTGTTGTTTATTGATATCTGATTTATCATTGGCTTGGGAATATAATAATTTAATATGTTCTAGAAATGTGGTTTTTCCAGCATTATCCAATCCGAGAATGAGGATGTTATATTGCTCTCGTTTGGTGTATTGAGTGTATAGAGAAGATGCTAAATGGAACATGGAAATGGGAGAATGGTGAGAGTGAGAATGAGATAGAGAGAGAGAGAATGTAGAGAAAAATAGAGAAATAGAGAGAAATATAAAAAATATAAAGAAAAAAATATATAAAGAGTGAAAAATATAAAATTATAGAAAATAAAATTTTTTATGAGTATATTTTTTTTTATAATATTTTCATATTTTAAATTACACTTTTTAAACTCATAGTATGTAGATAATGATGACGAATTGATAGGGACAACTGAATAGTGAAGATACATATCAGTTAGTTTTTAGTAGAGCTTAACATGTCTGAATCTAGTACTAACAAAGAACAGTAGAAGTTTGATGGAGAAGTGATGGAGAGGTGACGGAGAGGTGACGGAGAGGTGACGAAGGAGGAAGACTTTAAAAGAGTATAAAAGAAGACTATAAAAGAGTTAAAAGAGTTAAAAGAGTTAAAAGAGTTAAAAGAGTTAAAAGAGTTAAAAGAGTTAAAAGAGTTAAAAGAGTTAAGAGTTAAAAGAGTTAAAAGAGTTAAAAGACTTAAAAGACTTAAAAGACTTAAAAGACTTAAAAGACTTAAAAGACTTAAAAGACTTAAAAGACTTAAAAGACTTAAAAGACTTAAAAGACTTAAAAGACTTAAAAGACTTAAAAGACTTAAAAGACTTAAGAGACTTAAAAGACTTAAGAGACTTCAAGAGTCTTAGAAGAAAGCTCCAAAACTACATTAAAGTCTTCTTCTTTTTTAAATCATTACACTTTAAAAGTATCATCTTATTGTATCTCATCTCATCACTGTTTATTCTCAATAGTAAACACTATTATCTATTATCTATTATCTATTCATTTCATCATTGAGTATTGTTTATTCTCTTCTCTTCTCTTCTCTTCTCTTCTCTTCTCTTCCCTCTTTCTTCTCTTCTCTCTCAAACACTTTCTTCATCAGAAGTCTTCTCACTATTCTCAGACTTCTTCCTACGTCAGAAGTCTTTGTCAAATGTCCCTAAAATCACTAATAAAACAACACCTTTCCATAGATGACTCCGACTTAACTCTTTCCAACTTCATTTCCAGTCTTTATACCTCAGCCAATGGTTCTTCTGATAAATTTAAACTGTTACTTGCTGAGAATGGTGGTGATTTTCCTTCTGAGTTTGTTGATGATATAGTAAAGGTATTGGAAAAGGCTCTAGGACCAAAGGCTCTGGATCCTAATAAAAGGGCCTTTCCCGGCCTTTCATTACAAAATCAGCCCCAAAATCAGCCAAATCAACTCCAAAATCAACCCCAAAATCAACCCCAAAATCAACCCCAAAAACACAATCCTACACATCCAAAACCTACACATCCCACAAAACCCACAAAACAATCCCCCCAATTAGGCGTTATCTACTCCGGGAAAATTACCAATATCACCAAATTTGGAGCTTTTGTCACCTTCTCTGGCTTCTCGGGATTGTGTCATGTGTCACAAATGCCTCTAAGATTATCCCAATTACATCAAAACCAATCAGTATTTGTTGAAGTTATTCGTATTGAACCAGAAACTCCAAAATCTAAGGCCAAAATCAGTCTTTCCATGAAAGGAATCGATCCGGTGACAGGTTTAAAACAGGAAATTGATGATTCTAGAACAAACAACTTCAATAAAACCCCCACCAAAACCCCATCCCAACCATCTCGAAAACGGTTAACATCACCTGAACGATGGGAAATCCGTCAATTAATTGCATCTGGAGTAGCCAAACCTGAAGATTACCCTGATCTTAATGCCGAAGAGCCTTCTGTGGCTCAAGTTCACAAACAACATCAACAAGAACCTGAAATCGATATAGAGTTAAATCACAAAGAACCCAAGTTCTTAAAAGGACAAACAAACTTTTCTATCGATTTAGAACCACCAAAGATTGTTAAAAACCCTGAAGGGTCTATGAAGAGAATCGCTAGTGAAGGCTCAGCTTTGGCTCGAGAGTGGAAGGAGAAGAGACCCGAGGTGAAGGAGGTTAAAGAGAGTACAAATGTTACAAGTATTGCTAAGAAACTGATTCCATCTTATTCTCCTCCAACTTCCATTTCAGAACAAAGAAAACTGCTTCCAGTTTACGCATACAGAGATACTCTTCTAACCACCATCAAAAACAACCAATTTGTGGTTGTTGTTGGAGAAACCGGGTCAGGGAAAACTACACAAATAGTACAATATTTGGCAGAAGATGGCTTCAATACCCAAAACGGAGTTCATAAGATCATTGGTTGTACACAACCTCGTCGAGTAGCAGCAGTTTCAGTTGCTCAAAGAGTATCACAAGAAAGAGGAACTCAATTGGGAGAAGATGTAGGATATACTATCCGATTTGAAGATGAATCAAGTCCTAACACAAACATAAAGTATATGACAGATGGGATGCTTCAACGAGAAGCTATAAATGATCCTTCAATGAATAAATATTCAGTAATAATGCTTGATGAAGCTCATGAAAGAACCATTTCTACAGACGTTTTATTTGCACTTTTGAAACAAGCAGTGACCAAAAATCCTGAATTGAAGGTGATTGTGACGTCAGCTACTTTGGATTCTAATAAGTTTTCTAATTACTTCTTCAATTGTCCTATAATCACCATTCCTGGAAGAACGTTTCCAGTAGAGATTCTTTACACTAAGGAACCGGAAATGGATTATTTATCAGCCACACTTGATCTGGTGATACAAATCCACGTGGCCGAGGATCCAGGGGATATTTTGGTATTTTTAACCGGACAAGAAGAGATTGATATGGTTTGTGACGTGTTAGCGGAGAAATTAGCCGCTCTCGAAGGAAGCCAAGGAACTGATGGACCGGGAGAACTTATTATTCTCCCTATTTATGCCGCGCTTCCGCCTGAATTGCAGGCGAGGATATTTGCTCCCACGCCAGCTGGAAGTAGAAAAGTAGTTGTAGCCACCAATATTGCTGAAACGTCCATTACTATTGACGGAATTTACTACGTAATCGACCCGGGATTCGTCAAACTTAATGCTTATGACTCGAAATTGGGAATGGATACCCTTCTGGTGACACCAATATCACAAGCCCAAGCCAATCAAAGAGCCGGGCGAGCAGGGAGAACCGGGCCCGGGAAGTGTTATAGATTGTACCCAGAGAAGGCCTACAAACAAGAAATGGCCGCCACAACCGAACCAGAAATACAACGACAAAACTTATCACATACGATTCTTTATCTTAAAGCCATGGGAATTAATGATTTAATGACATTTGACTTTATGGATCCGCCATCGGCACAATCAATGGTCCTAGCGCTTCAAGAATTGTACTCATTAGAGGCATTAAACGAGGAAGGATATTTAACTGAGTTGGGGCGCGAAATGGCCCAATTTCCTATGGAGCCCCGTTTAGCTAGGTCGGTGCTCGCGTCAATTCAGCTTGGGTGTACAAATGAGATTCTCACTATTGTGGCCATGGTTTCAGTTCCTTCAGTGTTCTACCGGCCGCGGGACAAACAATCATTGGCCCAGCAACGGAAGGCGCGGTTTCACCACTCGTCAGGTGACCATATGACACTATTAAACGTGTATCGATCATGGGAATTGAACAAATACAGTAAAAGTTGGTGCCAGGATAATTTTATCCAGGGGAAAATGATGTTTCGAGTGAAAGACGTTCGGCACCAATTACGGCAGATTTTAGTGCGATACAATTATCCTATAGAGAGTATTGGTGGTAGTGGAGGAGATAAAGAGACGGCGGCTATATTAAAGAGTATTTGTGCGGGATTCTTTAAGTCGAGCGCTAAACGGAGTCTGGGAGAAGGATATAAAACCATTGCCGAGGAGATTCCGGTATATATGCATCCATCACTGAGTTTAAATATGAAGACGCCGGATTATATAGTGTATCATAGTTTGGTGATGACGAGTAAAGAGTATATGCATTGTGCTAGTGGGGTGGAGGGGAGATATTTATTGGAGATGGCACCAAATTACTTCCAGACGTCAGATGGACTGCGGAAAAAGATAATACCAATGGGGAGGAATGAGGGATGGAGACTTAGTTCGCAATTGGAGGAGAAGAGGAGGGCATTAGGGAGGAGGTGAGTAGACAAGGGAGGGTATATAGTGTAAGTGTAGAGAGTAAGTGTAGAGAGTAAGTGTAGAGTAATCATAGAGAGTAAGTGTAGAGAGTAATCATAGAGAGTAAGTATAGAGAGTAATCATATAGTGTAATAATGTAATCATATAATGTAATAATGTAATCATATAATGTAACCATATCACGTAACCATATCACGTAACCATATCACATGACCATATCACATAACAATAGAATATAACTTCAATTTGCATAGTATCTATAGAGACTATAGAGACTATAGAGACTATAGAGACTATAGAGACTATAGAGACAACAGAGACAACAGACAATTGAGTCACTGTCGCAGCCATTATTGAGTCACTCTTGTCGCAGTCACCATTGAGTCACTACATCCTTTTCGCAGTCACCATTGAGTCACTACATTGTCGCAGTGACTTCTCCCTTGTCACCTCTCCCTTGTCGCACTCCCTTGTCGCACTCCCTTGTCACACTCCTTTGTCGCACTCCCTTCACTCACAAATACCTCTCACTATTTGCAGAGTCACTCGCACTACCGAACAATACAACCATCCTTAGCGAGCATATGACAAATGCGTCTAACTGTACCATATCTTGTACCATATCATGTATATTATCATGTTCCAGGTACTAATATATAGTTATATCTTCAAGCACGACCTCAATTTCCATCCCCACACTACCTCAATTTCCTCAATCCCCTCAATCTCCTCTCTATCTCCTCCTATATCTCCTCCCATCTCCCTTCCCTTCATCCTTCATCCCGTTCCCCACCTGAAAAATTCACATTCTGTTCGCAACTTTATATATAAACTTCAGGCATAGAAAAAAAATCATCTCTCGTGTGTTTTTTTCTGTCATCTTTTCTGGAACCAATTTTTTTCTTTTTTTTTTTTTTCTTTCCTTTTCCTTTTCGTTCCTTATCATTCCTTATCTTTTCTTGTCACTATGAAAGGTATCACTGATGTTCGAGATGTGGTAAATGATCGAATGAATTTATACAGTGGGAACTCTAATATCTCCCTTTCTGGTGTAAAACCTTTAAGAAGACGGTTTTCTCCTGATCAACCTATAACTGGAGCTGATGATAATGGTGATAATATAATGGAATGTCGTCCTCTTAACACTGACGGTAATGGTAACTTTATCGATGAAAGTGGTCGGAAAGTCGTGTTGAAAGGTATTAATCTCGACACGGCGTCTAAAATCCCTGTCAAGCCCTATATGCCTACATATAAAGGTAATGCTGACGATGGCGATGATGTTTTCTTTGATGGTGATAACGTCAGTTTTGTTGGTCGGCCTTTCCCTATTGAAGAAGCCGAACAACACTTCCAAAGAATCAAATCCTGGGGTTATAACACCATTCGGTACGTGTTGACCTGGGAAGCTATCGAACACAAAGGCCCGGGTATCTACGATGAAGAGTTTATTGATTACACTATAAAGATCCTACAAGTAATCCATGATGTCGGGGGATTGTATGTGTTTTTAGACCTTCATCAGGATGTTTGGTCACGGTTCTCTGGTGGTAGTGGTGCTCCTTTATGGACTTTTTATGCTGCTGGAATGCAACCAAAGCGGTTTTCTGCCACGGAAGCTGCTTTACTTCATAATGAACCTCGGTTTAAAAACGCTGAATCATTCCCAAAAATGATTTGGCCTACCAATTATTCCCGTCTTGCTTCCTTAACCATGTTTACTCTCTTCTTTGCCGGGAAGAATTACTTTCCTCACTTGGAAATCAACGGCAGAAACATCCAAACTTACCTCCAAGACCATTTCTTGGGTAGTATGAGACACCTTTGGAAACGGGTCGCTAAACATCACCATTCTATGGTTATAGATGGAACTTTACTTGGGTTTGAAACCATGAATGAACCCAATTGTGGTCTTATGGGTCATTCTCATTTGGGGTATCTTGCTGAAGACCAACATCTTCGTGTTGGTACTACTCCTACTGTATACCAATGCTTTAGACTTGGTATGGGGCTTCCTTGTGAAGTTGATGTCTACAGAATCGCTTTAACCGGGCCCCAAAAAGCCGGCACTGAAGTCATTGATCCTAAGGGAGAAATGGCTTGGCTCACTAAACAAGAAGGAGTTGAAATCGATAAACATTATAATTGGAAAAGAGGTAAAGATTGGGTTTTAGGCGATTGTTTATTTGCTCAATTGGGCATTTGGTCTCATGGTAACATTGATTATGATAGTTTTAAAAAGTTATCCACTCAAGAAAGAGTTGATCAATCTCTATTAGGTTGTGAATTAATCAAACCCAATTATTTCAATCAATTCACTCCAAAACATAACTTCACCATGTATAGTGGAGTGAAACCTAAATCTATTAATATGGACTTTTTCATTAACCATAATTTTGTTGATTTTGCTATTAGTACCAAGAAAGTCATTCGGGCTCTGACTCCTGATGCTTTTTTCTTACTTCAACCTCCAGTGTTACAAATTCCACCTAATTTAAAGACCGATCCTCGAGGGATTATTGATTCTAAAACTATCTATGCTCCTCATTATTACGATGGAATGTCGTTAATGTTTAAAACTTGGAATTATAAGTATAATGTCGATACTTTTGGTATTATGAGAGGTCGGTATATGAACCCAGCATTGGGAATTGTGTTTGGTGAAAGAGCCATTAGAAACTGTCTTAAAAAGCAGTTTGTAGAGATGAAAAAGGAATGTGAAGACTTTTTAGGTCTGATTCCTATTTTGATGTCAGAAACAGGTATGCCATTTGATATGGATGATAAAAAAGCTTATAATGATGGGAAATATATCTCACAAACTAGTGCTTTAGATGCTTTAAGTTATGCTTTAGAAGGACTGAACATGTCTCATACTTATTGGTGTTATACCAGTATTAATAGTCATAAATGGGGAGATCGGTGGAATAATGAAGATTTCTCCTTTTGGTCTCCTGAAGATAGAAACCTTACTTTTAAAGATGAAACCTCTATTTCAGGATTCCTTTCATCATCAGTTATTTCCACAGCTCAATTCATTAAATCCGCTCGGGCTCGTAGAGCTGGTAA
The DNA here is from genome assembly GCA_030573955.1 of Yamadazyma triangularis. Lineage (NCBI taxonomy): Eukaryota > Fungi > Ascomycota > Pichiomycetes > Serinales > Debaryomycetaceae > Yamadazyma > Yamadazyma triangularis. Next base: position 46,190 of record JAJMEC010000108.1, on the reverse strand, counting down.
TATTAACACTAAAGTTAATAAAATCAAATCTAAAGTCAATAAAAATTCCCTTAATGAAGACGAAGCCAATCAATTGGAAGAAAAATTACACGAATTGGATAATGTTTCTGATGAAGAAACTGCAGATGATCTTGATGATGTAAAATCCCTTCAAGATTCTTCTTTAATCTGTTGGACTGCTGAAAATGTCAAATATAGACATACAAGAAGATGTTATCCTTCCCCTGATGGAGTTAGAGCTGTTAGTGCAGTCATAAGACCTTATGTTGTAGCTAGTAGTGGAGGAATCATTGCATCTGAATTTGATTTAAGATCAGTTAAGTTTTCTTTAACTATGGCTGCACCCAAATCCGATGTTAGAAACAAACCTACCATCATTTATGTCCCCAAATGGCATTATCCTAAGTTATCATATAATGATATTTATTTAACTTCAGGTCATATCAAATATAACGAAAGATTGGAGTATTTAGAATGGTACCTTTATGATGAATCCAATGGATCATCAGAAGGAATATCAGAAAGTTCTACACTTGTCAATGAAAGTATTGATAAAGAAGAAACTCTTATCATTAAGAACAATAGTGGAACTATTGACAGTATCAACAATCCTAATCAAAACAGTGGAGGATGTGTTATTAGTTAAGGAGGACAATACTAATTATTTATTTATTTATTTATTTATTTGTACTATAACTGTATATTAATATAAATCAAACGAGAAATATCAAAACTCCAATTCATCATCACGTTGTCTCTTTCCAAGTTTTATATCATCTTTCATTAACTCTTTAACGAATTTAGCAAAGTAATCTACATAAGGTTTAAGACTGGTTTTTTCATAATCAGCAAGTTTCCTATTAGGATTAGCATTAGAAGTAGAATCAGAATCAGAATCATCCAATGGTTGACTTGATTCTCGATCTACTCTGCGATTTTGATATATTTCCAATTCATCTTGAATTACTTTTAAGTTGGGAGCATTGATAGGATTAAATCCATAATCATCATCATCATGATCAGAAGATAAATTTCTATTAGGATCAAAGGGAACACAAATGTTTCCAGTACTGGGATGAATACAAAAGGGAGATTTCAACAAATGAATTAATTGTTTAGACACTTCAATATCTAAACGGGGATAAAGGTAATAAAGAATGATATCTTTTTTGGCTTCATTTAAAGCATTGATTTGACTTTGATTTTTTAAAACTTTTTTAGCTGTAGAATTAATATCTTCCCATTTGGATATAGAAGAAGAAGGAGATTGATTCCATTTTGTTTTCAAGTCATTAGGAGAAATAGAATCAGGTAAAAATGATAATAAGGTATCGATTTGTTCTTGATTATTATTATTATTATCAACATCAACATCAACATTATTCCAAGGATCTTGATCATGAAGGACAATATCGACAAAATCATGTTTTAATAAATCAAAAGATCTTTCTACATGAGGATGGAAAGGCCGTTTCAAATTCAATTGATTTTTCCCCATTTTTTGTTGTTTACTCCCCAAGACATCCAAATATTCCACAATAGATTTCCGAACAGGTTCACTTAATTCACGAGCTCGAGGATCACATACCCAACAATGAGCCCCTCTTCTTCCAGAGAACACCCAAATCAAATGATTAAAGCCAAAATCGTCACGTAAAGCAGCATCAATAACTTTTGTAGCCGCTTTAATGAATTTCCAACATTTCTTACAAATATCAGTTTTGGAACAACACGTTCTAATTTCATCATAATCGGTTAAATCAATATCAAACACCAATTCTTTAGTTAAAGGTTTTAATGCCAGTTTAGGTAAAGTCTTTCTCTCACTAGGATTAGCCGAATATACAGCCCCGACTTCAAAACGAGTGGGATTTGATTGAACAATTCTTTTTTTGAAGTCTTCTTGACCAGAATAAGAATTATACCGGGAATAAGCACCTGAAGAGAATTCAAAAGCGAATTCTCTCATAGTGAAGTCTTTAGTAGGTTTAGGAGAATGATTTAACCATTGAAAGATGTAACGAAAAGGGAGAAGTCTTTCGTAGTAGAAAAGCATATCAGCCGAGGATGGTTTATAGGAGGCATCTGCGGTCATTGGGAAGGATATAACAGGAGGAATATATCAGAATGAATGACAGAATGAATGTATCACAGAAGGAATGTATCACAGAAGGAATGTATCACAGAATTAATATACCACAGAAGGAATAGAACACAAAATGAATATATTACAGAATAAATATACCACAAAAGGAATACAACACAGAAGGAATATATTACAAACAAATCACAGACAAATCACAGACAAATCACAATCACAGATTCACACAATAAAACACAGAATGAATATGAATATAAATGTATAGAATGTATAAAATGTATAAAATAACGCGAAGCGCGTAGTCTCTTCTCAGTTTCTTTACTCACTTTCTCTCTCTCTCTCTTTACTTTCTCTACTTTCTCCCTACTTCTCACTATTTCTCCCTACTTCTCAGTGTCTCCCCCTACTTTCTCTCTCCCCCCTCGGGATCAAACACTAACGATACCCCCTCGTCCCCAGCTGTAACCAACTTCCCCCCAACTATATCAAAATCTAACACCCCCATATTGTGTCCAACTCCCACAAACACCTCAGTAAACGTTCTGGCATCCCATACATAGATTTTACCATCCATACACGACCCCACCAAGTTAGCGGTATTACCAATAAATTGGAGTTTGGTCACAGTATCGTCAAGTTTGACAGTGTTTCTGACTCTCCATTGAAGAGTATCGAACAAAAGCACGTCTCCTGACACCAAACCTAAGGCCAAAAGATTGACTCCAGGAGCATTACACCAAGAAATGGCTTCTATAGATAATTCAGCTACGTCATCAACATCTTCTATAGTTTTAACCGCATGAACGACTTTACCGGTTTGACAGTTGAGAATGGCTAAATAACCGTCTCGAGCGCCTAACGCCACCATATTATTTAAGGCGGCGAGGGAAACCCAAGGACTTTCCACGCCCTTAAACTCATCGTGAGGCAGTAATTTATAGTGCGTAGTACCAGTGTAACCGTTCCAGCACACCACGGTTCCGTCTTCAGCGGCAGTGACGAGCCGAAGATCATTATCGTCACCGGAATCAATGAATATCCCGGCATTACACTCCATAGTGTGCAGGAACCCCGACATCAATTGCACCACGGTTTTGGTATCGTCGTCGATTTGGTAGCACCACACCGACCCATCAGTACCACCAAATGCGAAGCAGGGGAATCGAGGATGGACTCGAATCCACAATACTTCTTCTACTTCTTGAAGTTCCGAGAATTTAACCCATCTTTGACCGGATTTATTGGCTTTGTGCACTTGAATGAGTCCATTCATATCACCAGTGACGAGGAATTTGCCGTCGGCCGAGAATCCTCCTGTCACTACTGACTCCAAATGGCCCTCAATGGCGCCAACAAATCTAGGTGGCTGACTGTGCGTGGTCCAGAGGTATCCTGTGTTATCACCACCTCCAGTTAGCACCATAGGTAAGGAAGGATGACCGAAAACCGTGAAAATAGAGTCTTTATGTTGGTCAAAATAAGCCCAGGAGTTGTTAGAAAGGTCGATTTCGATGTGGTCGTCGTCTTCTTCTTCTTCTTCTGACATGTTAGTGCCATCGTCGTGGATTTCTTCACCAACATCGTTTACGTCGATGAAGTCTTCTTCAGGGGCGTCATTGGGAGCAGCATCATCAACAGGAGCAGAATCATCATAAGAGGCATCTGCAGCATCATAAGGAGCATCTGCAGCATCATAAGGAGCACCGGCACCACCGGCACCACTGGCATTAGGATCTTGGTGTGACATTAATAAGCGATGAGCAAAGTGCGAAGAGAAGAAGTGAGAAGAGATGAAGTGAAATGAGAATGAAGGCAACTCAAACAACTCCGCGACAGTGCGAGAACATCACTGGGCGGCCGATTTACTATGGCCATTACGCAGTTCGCACAATAGTGTCAAGTGAAGCTTCGCATTTTCACAAGTGAAAGGTTTAATACTGTTTAGTCTGAAAAGGAGACTTAGAAGTAGTAATAGAAGAGATTAGTACTAGTTTAGTAGTAGATTAGTACAGTTTCGTGTTAGATCAGTACTAGTTTAGCATCAGTTTAGTACTAGTTTAGCATCAGTTTAGTACCAGAGCATAGTCTAATACCAGAGCATAGTCTAATATCAGAGCATCAGTCTAATACCAGTTAGTCTAATACCAGTTAGTCTAATACCAGTTAGTCTAATACAACTACCACTACCACCATGTCCCAGTGGCTTGCTACTTTCCCAGGATACCACTGGCTCCTTAGTACCGCCAAAAAAACCTTCGGTAACATTATCCATCAAGGCCCTGTCCCTAAACATGTAGGTCTCATTATGGATGGTAATCGACGCTACGCTAAAACCCATAATATCGAATTCAAAGAAGGCCATAATTTAGGTTTTGAAAGTATGGCCAGTATTCTTGAATTATTATACGAATGTGGTGTTGAACACGCTACAGTATATGCATTTTCCATAGAAAATTTCAATCGACTGAGTTATGAAGTTAAATGGCTTATGGATTTGGCTAAACTGAAATTCACTCAAATGACCCAGCACGGAGAGCTCTGCCAACAATACGGCGTCAAGGTGCGAATCCTAGGAAACGTCGCCCTACTTCAGCCCGATATCCAACAGCTTTTACGCGATACCGAAGAAATGACTAAAAATAACTCCAGAGCTGTACTTAATATCTGTTTCCCCTACACATCAAGAGATGAAATTACTCATCTGATTAGAGGAGTCGTGTCTCAAGCCGTGAAAAGTCCTGATTTCATCATTGATGAATCTACCATTGATCTGTTTTTGTACACCAAAGATTCTCCACCATTGGATTTACTTGTTAGGACTTCCGGGACCAATAGACTTTCTGATTTTTTACTCTGGCAATGTGTTGCTCCTCAGTGCGCCGTGGTAATAGTACGAGAGCTCTGGCCTGAGTTCTCACCGTATATTATGGCAAAGATTCTTATTAACTGGGGGTTTAATGTATATTGGTATGGGAATCCGAATGGATATGTGGTGAGAGAGGAGGAAAGTGAAGGTAGCATAAATGAAGAGACGTTGACGGAGGAGGGGGAGAAATAACGTTCAAGAATTCGTGAGACAATTTATTTTGTGACAAGAGTACAAAGTGACAAGAGTACAAAATGACAAAAGAGTACAAAGAAGTGATACATAAGTAGCGGTAAAGTTACAGTTACAGATACAGTTCAAGTTACAGTAGCAACAACAGATACAGTCACAGTCACAGTTACAGTAGCAATAACCGTCACAATAACAAATATAGTACAGTTACAGTAACAACAACAACAACAACAACTACTACTACTACAGTTACATATTACATCCGCACCGTAGCACCACCGTGGTACTCTTCGCACTCTGACTCATTTTCTTCCCATCTCAAGTTTTCTCAGACATCTCAAATTTTCAACTGTTAAACTTTTCAACTTTTCAACTTTTCAACTTTTCAGCTTTTCAACTTTTCAAGTCAAGTCAAGTTTCACCTCATGGATCTCGTCAATCATTTACCCGATAGGCTCTTATTTGCCGTGCCTAAAAAAGGTAGATTATACGAAAAATGTTGTGAATTATTAAAAGGAGCCGATATTCAATTTAGAAGATCCCAACGATTAGATATTGCTTTATCCACCAATTTACCTATTGCATTAATTTTTTTACCTGCTGCCGATATTCCTATTTTCGTGGGTGAAGGGAACTGTGATTTGGGGATTACCGGATTAGATCAAATTAAAGAAGCCGATATGTATACATCGGTAAAAGATTTATTAGATTTACAATTTGGTAAATGTAAACTTCAAATCCAAGTTCCTGAAGATGGTCCTTATGAACAACCTAAACAATTGGTGGGGAAAAAAATCGTTAGTTCTTTCACTAAATTATCTCGAGAATATTTTGAAGAATTAGAAAATACTTCTAATTTACAAACTCAAATTAAACATGTTGGAGGATCTGTAGAAGCTTCATGTACTTTAGGAGTTGGTGATGCTATAGTGGATTTAGTAGAAAGTGGTGAAACCATGAGAGCCGCGGGATTAAAACCTATTCATACTTTATTAGATACCAGTGCTCATTTAATCAGTAGTGAAACAACAAAATTCCCAGAATTGGTGGCTAAGATTACACAAAGGTTCGAAGGGATTTTAGCCGCTCAAAAATATGTTATGTGTAATTATAATGCTCCTAGATCCATATTACCAACGGTGTTATCAATCACTCCTGGTAGAAGAGCGGCTACAGTTTCCGCATTGGAGAAGAAAGAAAAAGACGATGAGGAATGGGTTGCAGTTTCCAGTATGGTAGTTAAGGGAGCTATTGGAAATATTATGGATGAATTAAAAGCTGCTGGAGCTCAAGATATATTAGTGTTTGATATTACTAATTGTAGAGTTTGAGAGAAGGGGAGAAGGAGAGAGATAGAGAGATAGAGTGATTTTGTTAGTGATTTTGTTAGAAATAAGTCTGTTAGAAGTGACTCTGTTAGAAATAAATCTATTACAAATAAATCTATTACAAATAAATCTATTACAAATAAATCTATTACAAATAAATCTATCACAATTCTTAATATGCCACAATCTCTGCTACAACTAAAATTACTTTTTCTCTGTTCGCAGCATATACTTTTTGCAGCTATTATTATAGATACTTTTTGCTCTGTTGTGTCTTCTCTTGTCTCTCTTCTCTCCTTCTCCTTCTCCTTCTCCTTCTCCTTTTCCTTCTCCTTCTCTTTCTCTTTCTCTCCTCTCGTCACCACTTCATGAACTTCCCTTACGAAATCCTTCACCTCATCCTTTATCGGCTTTCCGATAAACACCTTCTAAAAGTATTCCGTCTATTTAAACACAACCCTCATGTGTTATCTACCATATTATACATCTTCACCAGAAATTCCACTCTCGTTGGTGACTTTAATTCCCCACAAACTTTGCTATATATGGAACTTGCGAAATTTAACACTAAATATAATTGCAATTATACTATTCCCCAGTATCTGATTGAGTTCACTAAAGGTCAAAGATCTTCTGTGATAGATATCTTTAATCAATATGTATCTACAACCACAGTTCTGGTGGAATTAAGAAAACTGGCCACAAGTATAAGAGCAGTTCCTTATCCAAACATAACAACACCAAAACTTGTTCTTGTATTGGACACTAACAAACTCAATCCAGGAGCAATATCACGATTAACCCCAGCGACATTTACAACCATTTGTATAGAAAAAACCGGAGATTATGGTAAGGTGGTTGTCAATAAAGATTACACTTGTTACCAGCATTTAATGGTGATATCACCAAAAGTCACCATAGACCAATCCATCAACAATTGTGAAGAGCTTACCATAGATAGTATTGATATTACCTGGCCAAAAGAGAGAGTGACTATTCGAAATAGGCTTATAATAAAGAATTCATCGTTAACAGATACATTTTTAGAGAGAGTTGCAGTTCCGGAGATTATATTGGTGAAGTGTCGGCTTTATTTTGAGCCGCCGAAGGAGGTGAAGTTGGAGGAGTGTGTGAAGTTTTAGGGAGAAAAGGAGAGGGAGAGAGGGAGAGGGAGAGAGGGAGAGGGAGAGAGGGAGAAGGCAGAACAGGAAAGAGACAAGAGAAACAGAACACAAATACAGAAATAGGACATAAACAGAAACAAGACATAAATACAGAAACAAGACATAAATACACAACCACAACCACAAACACAAACACAAAAACCTCTAAACACCTTCTATAATCAACACCTCCATCACCTCCAACACCTCAAATCTCACTCAATTTTACTTCCAAATAAACATTACTATTGTCTCGCGCCTTCGTTGCAGACACTAAGTCTAAGCCTACTGAGAAGGGAATTCTCCGATAATTCTGACAGTTGTCATATGAATGTATGGAAGTGTTTGTGAATGTATTAGAGTCTCTACCACCACCTCTACCACCTTTTCTACCGTCTCTACCATCATCTCTACTTCCGTCTTTACTTCCGTCTCTCAATTTCTCTCAATTTCTCTCTCAATTTCTCTCCCTCTCTCAAAGCTTGAATCGCCTTGTTTACACATCTATTTTTAACATTCTCAACCTTATCGAAAAATTTTCTTTTTCTTTAAAACACTTTCACCATGAAACACCATTTATTACTTATATCCATAACATTATTACTTAGTTTGGTACTTGGTGACTTCTCCAATTATGGATGCTTTCCAGAAGATTCAGTTTCGGGAAGTTTGGAGAAATCAGATGAATTTATATATCAAAGTAATGGTCATTGTAAACAACAATGTTCAGGATCCAAATATGCTGCTTTAATAGATGGAAGTACTTGTTATTGTGGTGATACTTATATTGACAAGAGTGAATCTGTGGATGATTCTAATTGTGATACTTCATGTCAGGGATATACTTATGAGAAGTGTGGAGGATCGAATTACTTTTTAATTCTTGAAGATTCTTCTGTTGAGGTTAGTACTAGTTCTAGTAGTAGTACTAGTTCTAGTAGTTCTAGTTCTAGCTCTAGTTCTAGTTCTAGTTCTAGTTCTAGTACTACTAGTAGTAGCTCCAGTACTAGTTCCAGTCCCAGTACCAGCTCCACTAGCTCCAGCTCCAGTACTAGTCCTTCTTCCCTGTCAGAAGAACCTTCTACTACAAGCTCCAGCTCCAGCTCCAGCTCCCTGTCTTCATCAGATTCTTCTTCCTCCGCCCCTAGAGTTGTCACTACAATCACAGAAGACTCCGAACCAGTGGCTACTACATTAACCAGAACCGCTGATAACAGTGCTTCTACCAGTGATTCTGATACTACATCCAGTGAAACTGATTCTAATAATGACAATGACAATGATAATAATAATAATGACGATGATGATGACGGGTTATCAGGAGGTGCCATTGCCGGAGCTGTAGTAGGATCCGTTGCCGGAGTGGCACTCCTTGCCTTATTGGCATTTTTATTCATACTCTACAGAAGAAGAAGAGGCAATGATGAAGACGATGATGATGACGAAACTTACACCAATAATGAAAAATACCCTGATCCTACATTCATAGCTAAAAATTCAATCAAATCTAATCATCATAAACAGTATCCCTCATTGGGACAAACTTCCAATTCATTTTCTTCTACACCTGAAGATAATCATTTCATGTTTGAAAACCCCAATTTTAATCCACCTCCACCTCCGCCTTCAAATGAATGGGGGAGAAGAAGATTAAGTGATGGATCATTACCTGATATGGTAACAAAAGGATCACTAAAAGTGGTCAACAATTGATAATACGTAAAAAGAGTAAACAGAAAAGGTTACTGGTTAACAATGCATTACATAGATAGGTGTTAATAGGAAAGGAATAAGAAAAAAAGAGACAAAAAATAATATTTGAATTAACATAGTAATGGAATAGGAACAATGAAAAAAAAGTAGTAAAAGTAGTAATAATAATAGTAATAATAATAATAATAATAATATTGATAATAATAATATTGATAATACTATTGAATAATGCCGATTCTTGTCAATAATGCCGAGTGCTCCCTCCATCTGCAAGTGAACATTGCTGATTTCGGCAATAGTTTCACCGAAATAGTCCACAGTCGCACCCAGGGCACGAGCCCTAACAAACCCAATCTTGCAATTTTTTTTTCTTGCGACTCTCAGATTATATACACTCCGCTCACTGATGTTCATTTTCATCATTATTCTCATTTGAAAAATTTTTTAACTAACTATACAAATTAATAATGTCTTCTGGTAACAAATTTCGGATGAGTGTATGTAAAGATGTAATAGATGGAATGATATGAAAGAGAGGAGGAGAAGTAGATGGGGAGAAGTACAGGAGAAGAAGAGTATAATGAATGAAGAAAAGAATGAATGATGAAATGATGAAATGTCGATTATTGTATGAGAGAAGAGATATTGTGAAGATATTGTCAAGAGAACATCAACAGTTAATATGAAAAGTTAACATGAAAAAGAAATCAATACCATTCATTTTATTGCTTAAACAAACTACAAAAGATTAACTTTTCTTTCATCCCCTTTCATATCAAACCATAGTTATTATTCCTAAACTTTTTTTTTTCAATTTTAATACTAACATCCCTTCTAGTTAGGTTTACCTGCTGGTGCCATCTTAAACTGTTGTGATAACTCCGGTGCTAGAAATTTATACATCTTAGCCGTTAAAGGTTTCGGTGCTAGATTAAACAGATTACCTGCTGCTTCTGCTGGTGATATGGTTATGGCTACCGTCAAAAAAGGTAAGCCAGAATTAAGAAAAAAGGTTATGCCAGCTATTGTCGTTAGACAAGCTAGACCATGGAGAAGAAAGGACGGTGTCTACTTATACTTTGAAGATAACGCCGGTGTCATTGTCAATCCAAAGGGTGAAATGAAAGGTTCTGCTATCACTGGTCCTGTAGCTAAAGAATGTGCTGATTTATGGCCTCGTATTGCTTCCAACTCTGGTGTGGTTGTTTAAGTTGTTTGTAACTTTAGCATATTTAATAATACAATTATAAAATATAATATTGGTTTTTATATATCAAAATAAATTCACTGTATATTTGTTCATTTTTGTTTTCTATGTAGAAATGTTTAATCCCTGAAGGTTTTGTTGTAATTCTTCTGATTGTGGTTGTGACTGTGACTGTGGTTGTGGTTGTGGTTGTGGTTGTGCTTCTACTTCTGTTTCTGATTTTGCTTCTACTTCCCTTTCTGCTCCCATATCTCCTACTTCTCCTCCTTCTCCCGCTTCTCTCTTTTCTGATGCTACTTCATTCATTACACTGTCGTTTATCGTCCCGTTATCCTTACTCATACTATCATGGGTTGGATAAGGTAAATTTCCCCCAAAACCATAGTTTGGTCCTGGACTTGAGGCTCCATTATTACCTTGTACTTGTTGACCTGGTTGACCTGGTTGACCTGGATACATAAAAAAGTATCCTTGATTGGCAGAATTTTCTGACATTGGTTGTGGAGAATGACTCTGATATGGTTGTGGAGATGTTGGGAAATATTGAGGTTGTGGTCCTTGTGGAGGTGGTGCCTGTTGAATGGTGTAGTATTGATGCTTAATAGGATCATAAAATTGTTGTATTTGTTGACCATTTTGGTTCATAAAGTATCCTTGGTGGTAGTTAGGCATGTAAGGTTGTGGAACCACTATTGGGTTTTGTTGATGTTGTGGTTGCTGTTGTTGTTGTTGATGTTGCTGCTGCTGCTGCTGCTGCTGCTGCTGCTGTTGTTGATCTTGATGAACATGCATTGGATTAGTTATAGGTTGCTGGTTATGGTTGTACTGGAATTGTCCATCGTTGGATGCTGGAGTCATTTTTTGATCAACACTTTCAACTGGAGTAATAATAGTTCCATCACTATTAATCAAATGATTTAATCGAGGACTTTGACCATTATGTTTACTAGAAAATGTTGATGATACTCTATTGACATTATTAGAACTTTGACTTGTAATGTCTTTAGATTTAATTGATCTTCTATTGGATTGATTGGTATCATTAGTTCTAGTTGGTCTTAAATTGGAAGTAGTAGATTTGGTTGAAACTCGGGATAATCTATTAGCAGCAACAGAATTTGGACTTAAATGAGTATCCAATTTTAATTTTTTATTTAAAAACCGAGCTCGAGCTGAAGGAGTTGCCAAACTAGTTAATGATTTAATATCATTATACCAATCAATCATATTTTGATAAGTATCGGATCTAAATACCCAATTATGAGACCTGTGGATCAAACCATTAGCCAGTTTAGAATATAATACAAATTTATAAGTTCCACCACTTTGTTTACCATCATCTTTAGAATGTTCACTTACTTGACAAGAATCTAAAGGTATTGATAATACTGGAAGTTGATCTTTCTTTCTATCAGGAGTTTTAAATTCATGAATATAATTACAAGTAAGCACATACCAACCACTAGAATAATTCTTTAAGAATTTTGATCTTCTTTCTAAATATCCTTCACGAACAGCCAAATTTAAAGCTGAATTATAATCAGCTATAACCAAATCAGAATATTTTCTGGAACCAAAGTTTAAATCAATAAATGTACCATTTTTAATAGAAGAATTGGAATTACCAATAGCATTTATAGCAATAGCAGGAGAAGGGATATTTTTAGAAATAAAAGAATCCCATTCAAAATTGGATTCTTTAGCTAAAAATCCTTTATTAAAACTTGGTAATAAATATTCCGGAATTGTAGAATATTCTTGATTAATTAATGAAAGAAATTGGGAAAAATAATTTTGAATTTCAACCACAATAATTGATTCTAATTTACTGCCAGAATTTTGTAAATTTTCATAAGCTTGAAATAAATAATTTTCTTCTTGTAATTGACGTTTTAATTGTCTATCCAATTTAATTTTAACCAAATAAGGATCATATTTATAATGATCACCTTCTCCACTATTTCCTGAACCATGAGATGATGATGATGTCGTACCACCAGACCCTGGACCAGACCCTGAACTTCCAGTACCAGATCCATGATCAAATTTATGAGAAAATTCAATGGCTTGATAATATTGACTCATTAAATTCTTTGTTTCTTGAATTTCTTTACCTAAATTGTTTTTAAAATCATTCTGTAAATTTTTAATTTCTTTAATTTTAATCAATAAATCCTTTCTCAACTCTTCTAATTTAGGTACAATCACCGTATTCAATTCCTTCAACATCTTGGAATTATTACTCACATTCTGTTGATGGAATTTCGTCAATATCGTGGGAATATCTTGAATAGATCCATTTCCTATAGGTAAGAAAAACTTGTTAATTTCATCAACATCAAAGTCCTTATGGTTATGATTAGATCCTCCTCCACCACCACTACCACTTCCTCCTCCACCACCACTACCTCCATGGTGCGATTGATGACTATGTGTAGATACCGCTACCGATTTGGCAGAAATCCCCACTGCTTGTTGAAGCCGTAATTGTTGCCTAACAATCTCTTCTTGAACACTAGCATATTCTCTTAGATAACTAACAAGATCCTTAATTATAGCTCTCCAAGCTTGAAACCGATTTGCCAACACTTCAGTGGGATAATCTGAACTCGAATGAAATGTATAGGGAATAGTCACAGCCAACGGGCTATGTTGGTCGGGTTTTACGTCGGGTTGTTTCATTAAAGAGGTGATAATGATAATGCCAAAAGTGCCGGATTAATGGGGTATTTCAGGTATCACGAAAGGGAAAGTGCGACTATCCAGCCACGGGCGTGCGGATACCAACAGAGAGAAAAAAATGTGAAACCCTTGGCGGGGATGCGGCGGGGGTGGTGGTGAGGCTGGAGGAGGAGGTGGTAGGAGTGGTGGTAGGGGCGGTGGTAGGGGCGGTGGTAGATGTGGCTGGACTGAGATTGGAATGGTACCATCCTCACCACGGTCTCTGACTACACGGTGGCACCGCGATCAGTGATCATAGATTTCTGATCATAGATTTCTGATCACTTATATCAAATACTAAATGCCATGTCCGACTACGTCATCCACATCTCCGAAGATGAAGGAAGTGATGATGACGTTGAAATTATAGAAATGCAAAAAGATACAGAAACGTTAATTAATAATCCTCCACCTAAAATCACAAAGAAACTTAATGATGTCCAATGTCCTATATGCTTTGATGAAGTCAATCGAGCTACGGCCACGTCTTGTGGTCATATATTCTGTTTAGAATGTATTCAGCAGAGTATTTCGAGTTCTACCGCTCGAGGACAAACTAAAGGAAGAAAAGGAGTAGGACTTTGTCCTTTATGTAGAAAGAGAGTGACGTTTAAAGATACTGTTGTTATGAGAATGAAGAAGGGAAAGCCTGGAATTCCTGAGATTAAGGGGAGTTAGCTATAGCATTAGTACTATGGAGTTAGCTATAGCATTAGTACTATGGAGTTACTAGTATGGAGTTACTAGTATGGAGTTATTATTATAGAGTCACTAGTATAGACGTACTAGTATAGACATACTAGTATAGACTTAGTACTATAGACTTAGTACTATAGACTTAATACTATAGCATTAGTACTATAGACTAAGTACTAAAGAGTTACTACTATAGCATTACTACTACAGAATTACTACTGTAGTCTTACTATAGACTTAGTAATATAGCATTACTACTATAGACTTAGTACTACAGAATTACTACTATAGTCTACTAATATAGCTTTACCACTAACTTAAGGTACAATATACTACTACATTTGATACTAGTCTTACTATAGTCTACTACTATATCATAAGGTACTAGATCCTTCCTATAACTATGGTCCTACAGAATCATTACTCAAATAACTATCTCATCTCCTCCTTACTTATTGTATATATTCATTACTTACAAGTATAACCCTTCAAGATTTTCTTCAACTTTATTCTTCAATACTCTTTCTTTAGCTTGTCTAAAATCTTCAGCAGTTACTTGCATTCTTCTTTCTCTTAATGCCAATAATCCGGCTTCAGTACACATAGCTTGAATATCAGCTCCGGATAATTCATCTTTTGAAGTTACTAATTCATCTAAATTGACATCTTTAGATAAACTCATTTTAGAAGTATGAATGGTTAAAATTTTCTTTTTAGTATTGGAATCAGGATTTTCAAATAAAATCTTTCTATCAATTCTACCAGGTCTAATTAATGCTGGATCTAAAGATTCCATTTTATTGGTAGCCATAATGACTTTAATATCTCCTCTATCATCAAATCCATCTAATTGATTTAATAATTCCAACATAGTTCTTTGGATTTCTCTTTCTCCTCCTGATGATGAATCATATCTTTTACTACCAATAGCATCAATTTCATCTATAAATACAATTGATGGTGCATGTTCAGCTGCTACTTGGAAAATTTGTCTACATAATCGAGGTCCATCACCCAAATATTTTTGAATTAATTCTGATCCTACGATTCTTAAAAATGTAGCACTGGTTTGATTAGCTACTGCTTTAGCTAATAATGTCTTACCAGTACCTGGCCCCCCATACAATATAACCCCCTTTGGTGGTTTAATCCCCATTTCTTCATACAATTCAGGATGAGTTAATGGTAATTCCACTGCTTCTTTGATTTCTTGAATTTGTGATTCTAATCCTCCAATATCAGAATAGTTTTCTGTTGGGGATTTATCTAATTTCATTACTGAAACCATAGGATCAGCATCATCTTGTAAAACTCCAACCACGGATACCGTCTTATGATGTAATAATACCGTGCATCCAGGTTCTAATAACCCTTTATCAACAAATGACATAATTGACACATAGTATTCTGATCCAGCAGTACTAGAAACAATGGCGTGATCATCATCAATGATTTCTTCTAATGACCCCACAGACATAGGATACCCCCGTAATTCATCCAAATTTTCTCGTTCTTCTGCTTGTTTGTCTTCTGTTGGTTGGAATATCTCTTGATTGGTAACAAATTCTTCTTCCAATAATAAATGGTCTTTAATCCGTTCCAATTTTAGCAATTTCAACCGACATCTTGTACTAGGATAAACACTAGGCAATTTTTCGGCCGTATCTGGTCCTTTTCTTCTCTTTTTACCAAACTTACTTTCAACTGGTGGTTCATACTTTGGCTTTTCCTTCTTTTTATCGTCTTTTTTCTTGTTGAAATCGCCTCCTGGCATTCCTGATGGTGCTTGTCCCTAAAACGGCAGTTAGTAATTGATCTGATGATGCTTATAATGACGGTTTTAGTCCCGATTGGGTGGTTTTACATACCATTATTGATGAGTTTTAAAGTAAAGAGAGATTGAGAAATGGTGAAGATTGAATTGCCACCGCGATCAAAAGTCGTGGCGGATTCATAAGGGGAGTGTTGGCAGAGGTTTAGAGGTTTTAGTATAAAAGGTCTAAGAGTATGGCAAGATGGTCTAAGGACAATGGTCTAATGTTATTACTTCTTTTTATAATGCTCTGAGTGTTTATTGGATAGTATTTCTGAATGTTGATTGAGAGAATTTTGAATGTTTATTGAAAAGTATTTCTGAATATATACTTGATAATTCTTGCTTTAAGAGTAGTCTGTTTCATCTTCCTATATCACTACTACATCACTCCTAATCTCTACACTTACTCTTTATCAGCATACTTCTCAACATTAGCCATTATAGCATTCAAATTGGCTCCTATGACTTTATCAACAGCATTTCCTCCTTTAAAGAACATAATTGTTGGCATAGCTGTGATTTCATTGGCCGAGGCTACCTCAGTAACTTCATCCACATCAACTCTTCCAAATGATACTTGAGGTGTTTGTTCCGATAATTTTTCCACAAATGGTTCTATCATCTTACAAGGACCACACCATGTGGCGTAAAAGTCAACCACTGACAATTTATCACTTTGAATCAATTGTTGAAATCCCTCCATGTTAGTGATCTCAGTCACTTTTCCGAGTTTTAACGTGCTGGAAAAAGGTCTGATCATTTGTGGGCCCATAGAGGAACTTCTGGCTCCTAATGTATTGAATAATGTGGTTCTAGCGGCGGTTCTAAACATGTCTTTAAGTGAAGATGATTGGTTTACTAAGACGATTTCGCAATCTAGAAGTTGGTGGTCGAGGGAGTGGATGCAGGAAGGGATAGATACCATACAGGACTATAGCCTCTTATATACAGCACTACGCTTCTCATCTCATCACAAATTTTTCACTTTTAGTTTACATATTTCATTACATTTGTCATTTAATATTCAACATAATGGCGGTAAAAGTTAAAGGTGTTAAGCGTCAAGCAGAAGAAAGTGCTGTAGAAAATGGCAAGAGAACTAAAGTAACACAAAATGGTCAAAAAAATGAAGATGAATCAAGTCAAGAAAGTTCTGGAGATGAATTATCAGAACAAAGTTCAGGAGACAATTCTGATTCTTCAGGAGATGAATTAGACAATGTGGAATCAGAAGAAGATGATTTAGATAACTTATCAGAAGGAGAGCAAGAAAATGGATCAGATAATGGATCAGATGATGGTTCTGACAAAGCTTCCTCTAAAGACCTGGTAGACGATGCTAACAAAAAAACATCCAAAGAACAACATGCTGAACAAAGAAAGTTATTATCAGAACGGAAATTAAGCAGAAAATCAGGTATAGAAGTTAAGGAAATTAAAAAATTATGGGAAAGATTAAGAGTCAACAAACCAACTCCTCCTAAACAAGTTAGAGACAAATTATGTGATGAAATATGGAACTTATCCAAAGATGTGATTTTAGATTTAGTTATGAAACATGATGCTTCTAGAGTAGTACAAACACTAGTTAAATATTCATCCAAGGAAAGAAGAGAATCAGTGGTTCAACAATTAAAAGGTTCCTATTATCAATTAGCTACATCTTCTTATGGGAAGTATCTTTTAGTTAAGTTATTGCATTATGGATCTAAAGAGTCTCGTGGATTGATTGTTAATGAACTCCATGGGAAATTAAGAAAGTTAATGAGACATAAAGAAGGGGCTTATGTGGTTGAAGATTTATTTGTATTATATTCCAATGCTGAACAAAAACAGCAAATGATTAGAGAATTTTGGGGTGCAGAATACGCCGTATTTAAAGAATCTGGTCATGGTAAATCCATTTTAGATATAGTCAATGAACTGAGTGAAAAGAAACAAGTTGTGATGTCTAATTTGAATGGAACTATAACTGCTTCAGTAGAAAAAGGCTCCACTGGGTTCCAAATTCTTCATGCTGCCATGAAAGAATATGTTACAGTTTTAATGTCAAATATTGATGAATTTGATTCCCAAATCAGAGATTTTGAAGATTTATTAGGAGAACAATTTGCTGAATTGGTTCATACTCCTGAAGGTTGTGAAGTGGCTTGTAATTTAATAGCAGTTGCCAATGCCAAAGAACGTAAAGTCATTATAAGAGCTTTGAAACAACACGCTAGTGATTTGATTAAAAATGAACATGGGAACTTGGTGTTGATAACATTATTCATGACTGTTGATGATACTGTTTTATTGAATAAATCATTCATAATTGATTTATTTACTCCTGAATTCATACCTGAGTTGATCCAAGGTAAATTTAGTAGAAGACCATTATTATACTTATTAAATGGTTTAGATGGTAAATACTTTAATCCTTTAGTTAAAAAAGATTTAACTCATTATGAAGATTTAGCATACAAAAAGACTTCCAAGAAGCCTCAACAACAAAGAAGATTGGAATTACTTGATAAAGCATTACCAGTGATTATTAAAGGATTAGTTAATGAAAAAGACAGTACTCCTATGGATCAATTATTAACGGTGAATTTAGGAGCTCAAACCATTACTGAAGTTATCTTAACTCCTAGTGAATCTTCTGAAGTCAATGATGAACTTAGACCTCAATTAATTGATGCTTTTTATAAGGTAACTGTTGAAGGAGATGTTCTCGAAGACTTCCATTTACTCAACAAAACTCCATTTATTTCAAGATCCATTAAAAGTTTGATCCATGGTAAAGAATTCAAGTTTGATAATGAACAAAAAAGATTGGTGATTTCTGATTCTGAAGTTAAAATCCCCGGTACTGGGAAACAATTTGCTGAAAGAGTTTATAATGAAATCATTAACAATGATAAATTAAGTCAATGGGCCAGTGGACAAGGATCATTTATAATCTTAGCTATCTATGAAGTGTTTGAAGCTCTGAAGGATAATGAAAAGTCCAAAAACCTTAAAAAAGAGTTGAAAAAGATTAAAAAACAACTTTCTCAAGATAAAGATAATAAAGGTGCTTTGATATTGTTGAAGCTTCTTAATTAGGGTATATATACATAGATATAATATAGATTATAGTTCGATATTATCATCATAATCGACATTGGCGTCATCGAAGTTGTTGAAGTTGTCTTCATAGTTATCATTGTCGTAGTCTTCTCCTTCACTGTAATCAGAGCTTTCAGAGTCCAGTTTTTCATGAAGTTTGTTATGGTTTTCATCATCACTGTTATTGTCACTATCGCTGTTACTGTCACTGTCATTGTCATTGTCATTGTCACTGTCTTTTTCCTTTTCTTGATAATCATCCTCCTCCTCCTCATACTCTACCATAATGGCATCCTCATCAATATCATCTTCTTCCTCTCCATACTTCTTAAACCACAATAACTTCTTCCCACAACGTAAACATCCCTCATCATTATCGGAAATCTCAAGTGCATTAAATAATGATGCTGCACATACATAACAGTATATGTGACCACAATTAACCACATACGGATTCGTCACCATACAGGACACAGAAGTAGTCTTTTTCTCTCCTGCCATTAAAGCATAGTCTTTGTTTCTGTGACACACAGCACACTGGGACATTGGTAAGTTAGAGTATGGAGTAGTGGTGGAAGAACTATCAGTATTATCAGAAACAGACTGTTTATCGTTGTTTCTAGTCGTCAGAATCAACTTCTTCGACATGGATCGTAACTTTCTCAATTGAAGTAATGGTAGTATAAACACCAAGAACTCTGTCATGACATTCCACACCAACTGTCTATTTTGAAACTCATAGTTGACGTTATCACCATTGAACCTTAAAAGATCAGTTATTATAGGAGTTAAAGACATTCCCAATACTCTATGGATCAAAGAGGGATACTTCCCATTCAAAAGGAAAAGCGTGAAATTAAGCATATTCAACACTTTAAAAGTGTGTTCTGCTTTGTTCAACAACACATCTTTATGACAAACAACAAACATTTTCACGGCTTTCCACAATCCATCATTTTGACGAGAGATATCGGCTTCCTCGGTAGCATACAAATAGGATTGTAACTTCTTATACAAGTAATCACCCACTATTAACGCCAACAATAAACTTCTTTTGGAGTAACCAATCAACTTTCCGTTGCGGAAATTCACCAATTTCAAGTTCTGTAACGATAATCCGTAAGAAGAACCGGTTTTCCATACGGTTATTCTAAACAATAACAAGTTTAGTACCAAATCCCATAGTTCAGGATGTTGATCATAACTCCACCATTTGTTAGTTTGAAGTTGGAAAATCGATGCTAAATGTTGTTTCATTAACGTTAAGAGTTCATTATCAAGGATACTTGAGTCTAATTGGGAAACTCGAGGCGACGGATACGCTATTGGGTCCATGGATGAAGGAATTAGTGATGAATTGAGTGAAGAATGATGAATGGAGAATGAGTGTGAAAATGCGGAGTGAGGTCGTGTGCGGGAGAAGTTGCAGCAGCTAGTAGTGTATACAGTGATAATGAAAAGTGATAATGAAGTGATAGTGATAACGGTGAATGATATATGATATATGATAATGATATATAACATGTGAAGTGTAACAAATGATACAAATACAAATAACACAAATACAAATGACATGTGACATATTTCAAATTTCAAATTTCATACGTCCCATGTCAACAATATTCAATTGCTGCGAAAACTATTTCTGTTCATTTCTTCTACATTATTGTATATATTCCTTCTATATTTCCTCCATATTACTCCTAGATTCCTCCCTCACTGTCTATAAATACTACCGTAAAACTCCAATATATCACCCGCCAATTCATCTATTAAAAGAGAATTCTTTCTTGACGGTAATTTAACTAAAATATCCTTGACATCATTAAAACTTGTCAATTCTATTAACATCTCCGAAGATGCTGCAATTGATACTAAAACGCGAGTTATTCTTAATAATGTTAATTGAATAACGGAATTCTTAGTATTCCGTGATAATTTAACCAATATGTTTTGAATGATATTATCATTAATGAAATATCCTGCAACAGTTGGATTTGCAGCAATTAATTTATGATAATTATCCAATGACGATTCAAGATTAGATATCTTCCCCAACATAAATCCACTTGTAAGACATCCAATAGCCTTGGGAGAGGCTAAATCAATATGCTTATCATGACTTGCCCAGTTTAACAACGAATCCAATGCATTCGATTGCCAATAAGGGTCTAATAATAAGTTTAAATACACATCCACCATGTTCTGCCGAAGTAAGACATTTCTAACGTACTTGTTGCAATGAACCAATTCACATAGAATCGGGAGAATGAATTGCCTAAATGGAAGATTGATCTTGGATAATTCTTTTAAATAAGGAACCACACCTAATTGAACCAATTCCACTTCTTTTGAATGGTTTAAATAACAATAGTTGTATAAAATAGGACTAATAATGTTGATATATTCTTTGTAACTTGGAGACGATGGTGGATGTTGTTTGATTAGAGATGCCAAAAATTCCAATATTTCTGATGATTGAAGGTGTTTTAAAACTTCTTGAATACATGACATTGACTTAAAGAACTTTAAGATCACCAATTGGTAATTATCCTCTAATTTCGGATATGCCTTCATTAACAACTTGAATAAATCACTATTGGAGATGTTTAATCTGACTTTAACTTCGGATTGACCAAAGTATTTTATAATGTCAATAATCTTATTAACAGTATCCTTTAATGATTTATCATTGGCAATTCTATTGAGGAGAACAATAAACCAAAAAAACACCCCATAATGTGATAATTTTCTACAGAGATCGGATTTTGATCGGGCCAAGTCTTTAGTCAAAATACTATGGATACAATTTACCGAAATCAAACAGAATTGAGGGTTAATATCGAAATCAACTTCGGCTAATTTAGATAATACTCTTAATCCTCCACATGAGATAAACATCGATAATGCTTTATCAGATCTCAAGAAGAGATTAATGAACCTGGTAACTTGTTGCTTAACTGCATTCTCATAAGCATTACTTCTGAATTGGGTCACTATAGGGATTCCACCCAATAAACAAAAGTTTTCAAATTGATTAATATTGGCTTCAAATATATGATTTAATATTGCCAAGGCATAATACCAAAGTTTAGACATATTGGAAAATTCATTAGCATTTTCCAAAAGTTCAAATATTGATAATATTCCATGATCTCTTATAAGAACATCATGCAGAATGGGATACTTCTTAACCAAATGAGCGATTTTCCCAGTAATCTTGATTAAAGAATCGGCAACTTCTACATTCCCATTGTGACAATAATCAACTCTATTAGAAAATTTGGTAATAAGAAATTCCATTTTACTTTGAATTTCCAATTCATTAGTATCAAAATTATCAACTTCAATGTTTAAAAATGGATCATCCGATTCGGATTCTTCTATTTGACTTCCCTCTTGACTCTGAAGCCGGGATAATAATTGCCCACAATCCCTGGTATCAAACATTAAGTTATTATCATTACCAACGTTATTTGTTTCAGAAAACCTCGTCAAAACTTCAGCTTTGGTCATTGGTTGTTTTTTGTCATTTTCAATCCTGATATCTTCAAAATCTCCTTCCCAATTCTCTTCATTATTTGACTCACTATAAGTATTGATAGATTTAACAAACAGTGTGGAAGAAGCTTTGTTAAGGGACTGAGAACGAAGGTCAGTAGGAACACTTCCTGTATTAGACGAAGTTGGATTTTGATTCAACCATTTATGTTTCAATAATAGTTTTGCCGTGGTTCTTAAACTTGGTTGTTTTTGAAAACATTCTAATAAAAAATCCTTGGCTAAAGAGGAGATATTTTTAGGTAAAGGAGGATGATCATCAGTTCCTATAGCATGTAAAGTTGCCATGGGGTTAAGATCATGATAAGGAGGATTAGTAGTAAATAATTCAATAATAGTGGCTCCTAAAGACCAAATATCAGAAGCAGTACAAAGACCTTCACCACCTAAAACCGTCTCCGGAGCCATCCAATTGGGAGTTCCTACCACTGATTCATATTGATTAGATACTTTTGCCGCAACACCAAAATCAGCTAGTTTAACATCATCACCATCAGTTATTAATACATTGGCAGCTTTAACATCACGATGAACTACACCTTGTTCATGAAGATAATGAAGTCCATTAAGAATCAGTTTAACAAATTTAATGATTTGGGGTTCAGGTAATCTTGATTTGGATCTCTTATATAATTGTCTTAAAGAACCTCCAGCACAGAATTCTAAAAAGATATTTAAAGAATTAGAAGTCTTTACAAATCCATGATACTTGACAATATTAGAATGCTTTAAAATCTTCAATAAATCAATTTCTCCCATTAATACTTGAACGTCTTGATCTTTATCAAGGTGGATTTGTTTTATAGCCACCACTTGATCAGTTTTAAGGTTAATTCCTTTATAAACTGTAGCAAAAGCACCTTTACCTACCATTTCACCAAATTGAAAGTTTTCCAATGCATTTTTCAGTCTAACACCAGGACGTTTTTCTACCCGTTGTGCTGGAGTTAATGATACTTTTACAGAGGCATTTCTTATTCCTTTATGACGAGGAGTGGAATCTGGAGGAACAAGACTTACTCTTTTACTTGAAGGTCTAACTCTAGAATTAGGGATCTTTGTAGGAGAAGCATTAGGATTGGGAATGTTTTCGATATTTTCGATATTTTCATAAAGGTCGTTAAGATTGTTATTGTTATTGTTATTGTTGTTAGTATTACTATTACTATTACTATCATCATCATCATCATTAAGCTTATCAGCATCATCATAACTCTTCATATTACTCCCATTATGTTCATGCAGGGTCTCTGGAATGGGATACATATTGAAATTATCATTACCAATAGGTTCTTTCACATCATCAGACTCATTTGGAGGAATCTCTTGCCGTTTTATATTATTTATCTTATTATGGATCTTTTGTACAAATGGTGATTCTGTGGTTGAGCATTGATATATAGAAACGCCAGAAACGTGGGAAAACTTGGAGTACGAAAGGTCTAGATCTTCATTAAAGTCCACGTCGAAGTCTCTTTCAGAACCTTCTCGAAACCTATCCAATGTTGAAGCTTTCGACAGGGAATCGGAGTCTTTGGAACGACTCATGTTTTCATTTGTTTACGCGATTTCTCGAGTTTTCGACTTTGTTTCTCGAACAAAGTGAGAGAAACGAAGAGAAAGAAGATAAAAGAAGAATGAGAGATGAGAGAAGAATGAAAGAAGAGAAATAAAAGAAAAGAAAGAAATGAAAAAGGAAATAAGAGAATGAAAAGGAAACACAGAGAAAGGAAACAACACAAAAAACAACAGAAAATGAACAGAAAATGAACAGAATTAAATCATCATCAAAGTTTCTGTTGCAGCCATTTCGCAGTAATTCTTCATATTTTGTAATATTGTATCATATATTGTAATTTTTATTGAATTTTGAATATCATTTTTGTTTATTTATTTGTTTATTTTGTTGAAGGATTTTGTTGAAGGATTTTGTTGAAGGATTTTGTTAAGGACTCTTTTTTTTTTTCTGGAGAAACTTAATCATTAAAAATTTCTCCCTTTCTAAGTTTCTCTCACTTCGTTCAAGAAACTTCGTTAGCTTTAATTAACAACTTCCCTGGCTTCTTCTCCCCTGTAAACATACTATACCAAACATCAGGAATCTTCTCAAACCCATCTCCTGATAAATCAGTAACACTGAAACTATCTTCATTTACATTAATCTTTCCTTCTTTAACCCACCCAAGAATCTTTTCAATAGCAACAGGAAATTCTTCCGGGAAATTCAGAACTGAATATCCAATAACATTCAAACTCCTAATAGTAATTAAAGAATAGTTATACAATGCCATTTTTTCAGTATCATCATAACCAGCTACAGAACCACAAGCAATGATTTTACCTGACTTTTGAGTTAAGTACATCATTTCGTCCAAAATCTTACCACCAACTCCATCAAAGTAAACATCACAATAACCATCTTCACCTAAAGCAGCTTTCATGTTTTTGGAAAAGTTATCAAAATCCTTATAATCAACACATTCATCAGCTCCAATAGATTTAACATAATCACATTTGGCTTTACCACCAGCAATTCCAATAACTCTCTTAGCACCAATACATTTCTTAGCCAATTGAACACACATACCTCCAATAGCTCCTGAGGCTCCAGAAATAACAACCACATCTTCCTTCTTCACTTGAGCCACATTGATCATTCCAAAATAAGCCGTAAGTCCAGTAATTCCAACGTAATCTAAATAAGCAGTTAAAGGTAATGGTCCTTTAGGAACTTTATTGAAAACAGCTTCAACAGGTAAAACAGAGTAATCAGCCCAACTAAAAAAACATGAAACAATTTCTCCAACCTCATAATCTTTGGATTTAGATTCTACAATCTCAGCTAATCCCATAGTTTTCATACTATCTCCTTCTCTAATAGGATCAAGATAAGTAGCTTTAGGAAGTAAATCTTTTTGAATC
The DNA here is from genome assembly GCA_030573955.1 of Yamadazyma triangularis. Taxonomy (NCBI): domain Eukaryota; kingdom Fungi; phylum Ascomycota; class Pichiomycetes; order Serinales; family Debaryomycetaceae; genus Yamadazyma; species Yamadazyma triangularis. Next base: position 20,814 of record JAJMEC010000108.1, on the reverse strand, counting down.
CAAGTTCTTTGACTAGGATCATTACTATAGTAAATAGGTTTAACCAATAATTGATTGTCTTGAAGTCGTGGAACAGTTTCCTTAACAATCTTGAAGGTTGAGTCAGGTGATGATTTATCTAAATTGATCCCAGAAACTGGTGATTTGTTGATAATAATTTTTCTTGATTCCATAGTGGAAAAATTGTATATAGATTTAATGGATAAGAATGTTAATTTTAGCAGCAAATGTTGAGGTCTTTATATATTCCGTTACAGAAAACAGCAAATATCATAACTACCAATGGAACCATTTCCGTATTATTGTTATCAGACCTCCAAAGCCATTCTCGGAAAAACCACTTGATTACTAATGATGTTCATGCGACAATGTCCACTATTATCTACTTCTGTTATCTGCTTACACATCAAGAAGACTTCTCTTCAGATTTAGCCGCTTCTATTTCATCTCTTTCAGCCCTTTCTCTATTCCAGCTTAGTAAGCTGGTATCACCAGTTTTCCGTGGTTTGATAAAGTTGACTATCAATAAGGAAATGCCTACTAAAAAGCACACACATCCACCAACCATCCAAGAAATACCTAAGAAATCATTCTTACCTCCTATAACCGATCTTTGACTGAAATAAATGTATTTTTTACCTTTGTAAGGCAAAACGGGGAAATGTAACCCAATTGAAATCTCATAAGTTCCTGATTCTAATTCATCATTATCATTACGTAAGGCCAATTTATTGAATGTCGGAAATCCGGCTGTATGCATCCAGTTTTGGAATTGATACCATTGTGATATATCAGGGAAATTGGTTTCATTATATCCATTAGGGTATCTTTTGTACCAATTGGGAGGAGGAACAACATCTTTATAACTATATTTAGTCTTTTGAAACCGATTTTTATCGGTCTCCCAAGCAATACCTTCTTCAGTCATATCGTAGTCTTTATCAGTACCATTAACCCCTTTTAACAGTGTAGTATAAGTATCATTAAACATACTATTAGCAATCAATCCACAGGGGTAAATGATCCTTCCTTCATCATCCACCGACATAGGTTCACAATTTTGTCCCACAGCAGTCTTAATAGTGTTCTCACTGGCAGCTGATCCAGTTATTTGGTCTTCACTAAACGATTTAACGTATCTCCGGTGATTGGCATGGAACCGGTGTAACCGGTAGAATAGATATATAGGAGCGCTTAAGCCTTCAGGAATATCAAATTGGACTTGACAAACGGTCCTTTCATCGTCAAACATTTGACTTTCATCGGTACTTAACTTCCATTGAGGTTTATTAACAACTTCATGCTTAAGATGGAACTCTAAATACTCCTGAGGAATCTCACTCCAAGTGTCATAATTAGCCTCATTTTCACATTGACTATAATCAATAGCAAAGTCCTGAGTGACGTGAGAGGCGTACCACATAGCCGCCCCCAAAGGCACAAAAAAGATCGCTATAGCCATCAAGATGGGAATGACAGTTCTGGCGGTGAAAACGGGGTTAAATGACGCCAACCGTTGCTGAGTAAAGTTATTATTAGGAGGTTTTTTTGATTTGGGTTTTTCGGTTTCTTGTTCCTCTTCACTATCATCGTCGCTGGAAGAATAGTTGTACTCCTCGGCTTCGGGGGGATGTGTGTGTTCTGGTTCCACGAAAGGGGATGTTGTTTTAGTGTTATCAGTAGTTGCTTCCGCCATGACGTAGAGTATCCGATAATATAATGGTAATGGTAATTGTAATAATAATAATATTGAAGTTATATAAAGCGCATAGTAACTCAGACACGCCTGCACGTGATGAAAAACCAAAGGAAAAAAAAATTTTTTTTTTTTTTTTTTTCACTTGTTTTCAGTTGTTAGTGATTCTCTTCTTGAAAACTAAAAAACCTCCACTTCATCGCCTCTATCAAAATGTCAGACGCCGTGGAAAAGAACATTGAAATCTGGAAGATCAAAAAGTTAATCAAAGCTTTGGAACAAGCTCGTGGTAATGGGACTTCTATGATCTCATTAATCATTCCTCCAAAGGGTCAAGTCTCATTACAACAAAAGATGTTGACAGAAGAATACGGAACGGCTTCCAACATTAAATCCCGGGTTAATAGATTATCGGTGTTATCGGCTATTACTTCCACACAACAGAAGTTGAAATTGTATAATCATGTTCCGAAGAATGGATTGGTTATCTTTTGTGGTGATGTTATTACTGATGAAGGTAAAGAAAAGAAATTGAACATTGATTTTGAACCATTTAAACCTATTAATACGTCATTATATTTATGTGATAATAAATTCCATGTGGAAGCATTATCGGAATTATTACAAGATGATGATAGATTTGGGTTTATTATTATGGATGGTAATGGAGCTTTATTTGGATCAGTTACTGGTAATAATAGAGAAGTGTTACATAAGTTTACTGTTGATTTACCTAAGAAACACGGAAGAGGGGGTCAATCGGCTATGCGTTTTAGTCGGTTAAGAGAAGAAAAAAGACATAATTATGTTAGAAAAGTAGCTGAAGTAGCAGTACAAAATTTCATTACCAATGATAAAGTTAACTGTAAAGGGTTAATTTTGGCTGGGTCAGCTGATTTCAAAAATGCATTATCTAAATCAGATTTATTTGATATTAGATTACAAGCTAAAGTTATGAAGATTGTTGATATTTCTTATGGAGGAGAAAATGGATTTAATCAAGCCATTGAATTATCAGCCGAAACTTTAGCTAATGTTAAATTTGTTCAAGAAAAGAATTTATTAAATAGTTATTTTGAACAAATTTCTCTAGATTCTGGGAAATATTGTTATGGTATTGAAGATACTTTAAAAGCTTTAGATTTAGGAGCTTGTGAAATTGTTATTGTTTATGAAAATTTAAATATCATTAGATATACTTTAAAGAATTCTGAAGGTGAAGAAGTTGTGGTTCATGCTAATCCTGAATTACCTGATAAATCTTATTTAGAAGATAAAACCACTGGTGTGGATATGGAAATTATTCATGAAGAACTTTTCTTAGAATGGTTAGCTGAAAATTATAAGAGTTTTGGGGCCAATTTAGAATTTATTACTGATAAATCTTCTGAAGGGGCTCAATTTGTTCAAGGTTTTGGTGGTATAGGTTCTTTATTAAGATATAAAGTCAACTTTGAACAATTGGTTGATGAAGATTCTGATGAAGATGAATACTTTGATGATGATGATGATTTCATTTAGTTACTTTGTATAGTTATAATATTAGACATTAATTTTAGTGTATTGTACTATGATAGTAATATTACTATAGGAACAGTATTACTCTCGTAGTATTACTACAGAGACAGCATTACCATCGTAATGTTACTACAGAGACAGCATTACCATCGTAATGTTACTACAGAGACAGTATTACCCTCGTAATTTTACTACACAAACAGTATTACAATAGTAATATTACTACAGAAACAGTATACAATAACAGTATTACAATACTAATATTACCACAAACACTATACACAACCTACTTCTTATTTACTTTCCCCTTCTTACTAACTTTATTCCCCTTCAAAGCCGTTAATGCATCAGAATGCTTATGTCCTAATATATCTTTATTAGTCTTACTTGATACCATAATATGAGCCAAATTCTCTAATCCACTAGTCAAATATGATCTTCTTGATAACTTTCTAAGTGGTGTATTTAACAATTGTTTCAATTCAAATCTTAACCCTTTAGATTCATCCTTAGTTAAGGTTTTGAATTCTTTTCTTCTTCTTTGTTTCTTGGTAATATCATCCTCATAATCATCTATATCATCTATTCCTAAATCATCAGCTGCTTGTTTAACCCATGATTGTTCTTTACTATTGGAACTACCAGAAACATTACTATCAGCCAATTTAGCTGAAAGTTCAACTCTATCTTTAATTTGGGCGACTAAATCCATTTCAATAGGTAATAATTTAACATCATTTTTCATGTTTAATTTAGATTTATTATTACTACTAGAAGCCACCAATTTTCTTAACTTTCTTAATGGTCCGGAAGCTTCTTGAGGTGAACAAAACATCACTGAAACCCCTTCATTCCCAGCTCTAGCCGTTCTACCTGATCTATGAATGTAAACATCAGCTGATCTGGGTAAATGATAATGAGCAACATGATCAATATTAGGAATATCTAATCCTCTAGCAGCAACATCAGAAGCCACTAATACGGAAATTTCATTGTTTTCACTAGCGGCTTTAAACCTTTCTAATGATCTTAACCGTTGTTTTTGAATCATGGATGAATGAATGGCAAATGTTGGAATGTTTAAGTTATTTAAAAATGGAACTAATCGTTTAACTGAATCAATAGAATTAGCAAATACTAATGTGGATCCTTTATAAACCAAAAGGAAATAATAAAGGTATAAATCTCTTTCAATACCACCACATTCAACTAAAGCTTCAGTAATTTGTCCTGAAACAATTTCTTTAGGATTAGCATCAACTAATGAAGGAGATTTATCTTTAAAATGAAGTTTAGCATTTAATAATGGTAAAATTTCATCATTTTCAATTAATGAAGATTTCTTTGATTTTTGATTTTTATCTAATTTAGTAAATAATTCTCTAGAAAATGTAGCACTGAAAACTAAGGTTTGCCATTTTCTTTCTGGTAATTTAGGTCTATGAGTCTTTAATAATGTTAATATTCTTTCAAATTCTTCAAAATGTCCATCTTGTAATAATCTATCAGCTTCATCCAATACTAAAATATCTACACTTCCCATAGTTTTAATCAATTCTTGATCTTTTTCTAAAAGTTCTAAACACCGTCCTGGTGTAGCCACAATTATACCAGGACCATGTTTTAATAACCGTTCTTGTTTTTGAATAGATAATCCTCCAGTAAGACTAACAATACCATTAGCATTTAAAGGGAAATATTTAGAAAGTTGATCTAAATGATCAACTACTTGATGAGCTAATTCTCTTGTAGGAGTAAAAATAATACCTGTTGGAGGAGGAACAAGTTTCTTAGCTCTTTTAGCTTCAATAGAAGATACTTGAGATAAATACTTTTCTAATATAGGAATTCCATAGGCTAAAGTTTTACCGGAACCCGTGGTGGCTTTACCAATGACATCTTTACCTTCAAGAGCTAAAGGAATGGATTCTTTTTGAATTGGAGTTGGTTTAGTGAACTTAAGACCATGTAATCCGGCTAAGGTGTGACTATCGAGGTTGATGGATTTCCAATGAGGTAATTCGATATTATCATCAGGAAGGGGAACATTAGAGCTGAAGGCATTTGTTTGAAGTTCATTATCGAGGATATTTTGGGGTTGATTTTGTGGATGAGGGGGTTGTTTTGTTTGAGTTTTAGATTCTTCATTAGAATTATCAGATTCATCAGATTCATCAACCTTTTCAGACTCATCAGACTCTTCCAGGTCATCGAAACCAGTAAACTCTTCATCATCAATACCATCCATATCACTTTCATTATCATCTTCATTATCATCTTCATCTTCAACATTCTCTTCAGCTTCAACATCCTCTTCATTCTCTTTAATATCTTCATCATTTTCATCACTCTTTTTACTCTTTTTACTCTCTTCACTCTCTTCACTCTCCTCCTTCTCTTCCTTCTCCTCTCCCTTCTTTATATTCTTTTCATCTCGTACCCGAAATTCCGCTTGTCCATTCACTATCTCAACATCAACACCATCAATTTCTTCCAACCCATAAAACCCTTCATAATCATCTAAGTTATCAGGTATATCTACTGGTTTCCAATTAAGATTGTCTACTTTAACAACTTTGGCTTCACTAAATTTTCTACCAGCACCATAAGTTTTAGGGCGACTGTTCTTGGAGTTTCCACTATTGGGTTTTCCTTTCCCTTTTTGTTGCTTTTTTGGCTGCTTTTTCTGCTGTTTCTGCTGCTTTTGTGGTTGTTTTCCCATAGTTAATGATAACTTTTAAGAGCTTTTGATCGCGATGAGAAATGCGATGAGCTTTAGTGATGGCACCAAAAGGAGGTCTTTTGAAACGTTCTAGAAGCATTACACAGAAAGATTTTGTGCCTAAAACATTGAAACCACAAAACACAAGAAGACTTATAAGACGATTCCATGTTTTGTTGAAGAATAAGAACAACATATTGGCGAAATTAGGCTGGGATGAGAGTGATATAGAATCAGTTTCAGGGAAATCAAAATCTCTCTACACTACGGGGTTTGATAGAGGAATGAAAGAAAACAACATTGGGGGAATTTTGGATGTTGGGAAAATGGACCACACCAATTTGATCGAGAGTTTGGGGTTTATTGATGGAGAAATAAAGAGAAATGGTGGTTTAGAAGTATATCAAACAGCATCTACACAAGGCCAAAATAGTAAACGAGGAGGTGATTCGTCGAAAAAACTTGTGGAATGGCTTAAAGAGGGGTATAGTGATATAATAGACACAAAACAGGACATACTGGCACTAGAAATAGGGTGTTTATCACCAGAAAACCATATATCCACCAGTGGAATATTTCAAAATATAACGAGAATTGACCTTCACAGCCAACATCACCAAATTCTACAACAGGATTTCATGAAAAGACCATTACCTAAATCGTCTAAACATAAGTTTAACTTGATTTCTTGTTCATTGGTGATAAACTTTGTTCCTACACCTAAAGAAAGAGGTGATATGCTTCGACGGATTACCAGGTTTTTGCTTCCACCAACGGCAAATTCTATTTCCAGTCTTTTTTTGGTTGTTCCAGCAGCATGTGTGAATAATTCCAGGTACTTAAATACGTCCCATTTGCTAACAATGATGAAAAGTTTGGGGTTCGTAGAGCGATATCAACATATATCACCAAAATTAGCATATTTCTTGTTTGATTGGAATGGGGAAACCAAGAGCAAAACCTTCAAGAAGAAAGAACTTGTTTCTGGGAATAATAGAAACAACTTTTGTATAGTAATGGAGTGAAGTGGAGTGTAAAAAAAAAAGGTGGTTATACCTTTGGGGTATGTGACAAATGCTGACATAAGCAAATGACAAAACATCCAATGACTTCGCGGTGATGTGTTTTTCCAAATGGTTTTCATTTTCTTTACTTCATTATGGAGTACGGATTCTACAATGACTCCACTATAGGAGAGTTAGACGACTTCCACACACCACTCAAAAAGCTCGATAATAAACCCATAGACGATAGACTTATAAACCGTCGAGAAATCCCTAAAAAAATGGATGACTCCAGCGATGAATTGATTCCACTCAACAAACTATCAGAAAAGGTGAATCAAACTAAAATGTTCAATAAACAGAAGGATTTGTTTAACAAAACCAACATAAAACCTCCCATATACTACAAGCCACCTTCGTCATCCAATATAGATAATAAATTCGGCATTGATGGGTTTCTCCCACCACAAATAACTCGATCCAAACAGTATTCCTACAAAAAAATCGACCAAGAAATGGATGAAAATGTCCCTAAAGGTCACTGGAGTAATGACTACATGAAAATAGCACTTGGACGACAAATCAACAAAGAATCTGAGGCCAAAACAGCATTAAGGGCAGCAGTGATTCTTGTTTCATTGACATTAATTAATCGATTCCTTGCATTATCCTATAAATCATCAGTAGGAATTAAAGTGTTTAGTACGCTACCGTTAATAACAATGGTATTATCGATGTGGAAGGTTCTAAGGGCACAGGATCAGTGTTTGGATTTACCATTAACCAATCATCAGCGAGAATTAATAGGGCTTGGACCGGTAGAAGAGGAATTGATTCCGAAACAAAAACTTGAAAAGACCCGGTACAAGAAGGGATAGAGAAGTTGGAGAAGTTGGAGAAGTGTAATGCATTTATAAGAGTAATGTAAATAATGACAGAAGAGCTGTTTATTATGAAATTGATAATGTAATAATAGAAATGTAATGGATACAATTAATTATTATAAATATAATTCATAATACAGTATTAATAATACAGTATTCATAGTACAGTATTAATAATACAGTAATTTAATTGATATAGAAGTTATTTAATTCGTAATACTTAAGTAATTGATAAAGTAATGAAAGTCATACTACAAAATTTTATGTCAATGTAGTTTATAATACAATCTAATGAGGTTTATAATACAATTTAATACCTTAATGGAATTGAGTGATTTTAATAGAGTAATGATATCTAACATGGTAATGAGATTTAAGAAAGGAATGATATTTAATACAGTAATGAGATTTAATAGAGGAATGATATTTAATACAGTAATGAGATTTAATAGAGGAATGATATCTAACATAGTAATAAGATTTAAGAAAGGAATGATATCTAACATAGTAATAAGATTTAATAGAGGAATGATATTGAATACATTAATATCATCTAATACAATAACAACATCTAATACAATAACAACATCTAATACAATAACAACATCTAATACAATAACAACATCTAATACAATATCATCATCTAATACACTATGAAATATAATACAGAAATTTTATCACAATAATATCACCACACTACAATTACAAATTCAGTAACTCTGATGTATCATTTATACAATTACGAGTAACCCTGATGTATCATATCATGATACATTTCACATTTCACATCTCACATCTCACATCTCACATCTTAGATCTCACATCTTCCTCAATAAATGCGATACCCCAAACTCATTGTTCTCTTTCATGTGATCTTTGCGGGGATATAAATACTTTGACCCATCCTAAAAAACATCATTAACATGCCAGAAGACATCATTGCCGATTTCGAAGAAGCTTTTAGAGTTATAAAACTTGATCATGAAACTTACGTCGGAGCTCATCCTTTACAATTACCCATGTCACTGGCCAGAGGAGTTTATGGAGGTCACACAGTGGCCCAAACGCTCTTGGTAGCTATAGAAAGTGCTGGACCTGGGTATATTCCTCATTCATTCCATTCCTTCTTTATAGCCGCTGGAAGTGCTTTGGTTCCTATGGAATTTAAAGTCATTACTATGAGTGATGATGGAGAAGTAATTAGACGGTTTATTAAAGTGATGCAACAAGGAGCTATTCGGTTCACAGCGTTAGTTTCGTTGATTAAGTCGAAGAGGAGTAGGGATGAAGCCAGTGGTGGCGGTGGTGGTGGAGATAAAACCTCGGACAAAGACACTCAATTAACTTTCCAAAGACCCCCTAACAACTTACACTACAAATACCCCGACGTCAGTAAAGTTAACTATTTAAAACACACCGGGTACATAAGGAATGCCTACAGTGAAGAGTTCATTGATCACAAAAAAGTGCCCGCGGAAATGGACCAAAGCCCAGCGGATCGATGGATTGAAGTGTGGAGTGGGATGTGTCAACCTCAAGATAAGTTCAAAAATAGTTTATTTAATTACGTGGGAATAGGAGATCTTAGTGATTCAGTATTTTTAACCACATTAGCCCGAATTCTTCATGCTTCATGGAATCCTACTGAATCCAGGTCGTTTGAGGAAGTGGATTTAGACAAAGACGCTCGCCAATGGATGAATATTTCCTTAAATGCGCTTCATATTTTCCACTACAACGCCATGTCATTAGACCATCATATTTATTTCCACACCGATGATGCTGAAGATTTCGATGTGTGTAAAGATTGGCTTACGTTTAACTACCAAGCGAGAAGAATCTCCAACAGTAGAACGCTTGTGAGAGGATATATGTTTAACAAAGATGGTAAACATGTTGCCACGGTGGCACAAGAAGGATTGACCATTGGATTCAAGGGATTTGATACTATTCCCGAGGAGTCCAAGGAAAGAGGAGTGAAGTTGTAGAGAGGAGTAGGATTAGTGTAGATAGTGCACGACATATCTAATAGTATAGATCCGGACACGACTCTATCTCAAATACACAGTAGGATAGACACGACCCCTATTCGATTTTCTTTTTCTCTTCTCTCTCTCTCTCTCTCTCTCTCTCCTTCATCTGCCTCCCCCTTTCACGTGCATCTCTGTCTTACCGAGGTCCCGATGAGTGTACACAATCCTCCTATAAAACCGCTCTATTCCCACCAATTACCTCATCATGTCTCTTCAACAAGTACAAACATCAGGTATTTTACAAGCTTTAGGAGTCAGAAAAACCGGGGACTTGGAGTTCGAAGGTCTTGTTCCTTTAGGGAAACCGTCTAAGAACTCTCGTGGGGTTTATGGTGGTAATTTATGTGGTCAAGCTATAATGGTTGCAATGGAAACCGTTGATAAAGAATTCACTCCTCACTCATTACATTCATATTTTATTGCCGCTGGGAGCGATGAAAAAGTGTGTCAGTACAAAGTTGAGGCTTTAAGTACAGGGAAGAACTTTGCCAATCGATTGGTGAGATTATCTCAAGATGGTCAATTAAAGTATATTGTCATTGTGTCATTAACCAAGAGAAATAGTCTTGATAAGACGAAAAAGACGTTTGCTGATACTGGCAAAGGACCTCGGCCTTTTGAGTTTCAAAAGCCTCCTAATAAATTATTTGGCAAGTACAATGTTGATGAATTAACTCCTTATTCTAGTCACGGTAACACCATTTTTGAACAGAGATTGGTACCAGAGTTTATCAACTATGAACAAGATGAATTATCTAAAGCCGCTGGAGAACGTGAATTAGCGTTCTACATTAGATTACGTGATCCTAATACTACTGCTCACACCAAAAACTTGAAATACGCATCCATGGGACTTATTACTGATTCGCTTTATTTAACATCAATATCTCGAATCTTACACTTACCAAGAGAAAAGAACCAAATATTAGGTAGTTCTGGTGGTGCCAATAACAATTTCTTTTCAGTATCATTAGACCATTCCATATACTTCCATGACGATGATTTTGATCCCAACCAATGGTTTTTCTTTGATTACAAAGCTCCTCGGTTCTCTAATAACAGAGTCATGTTCACTGGGAGTTATTACAATGAAAAGGGGAAATTGATTGCTTCCATAATGCAAGAAGGTTTAGTATTTTTCAAGAATGATAGTGAATTGAAGGCTAAATTATAGGATTTTTTATAGAGTATAGATAATGTATCCATGATCTTTGATATCGTGGTAATAATTGTGTTATTTCTGTTCTGCTCGGTTTCTGTTCTCGTTTATTTCACTTATCAATTTCAATTATCAATTTCACACTCATTTTTCAATGTCATGTGCTAAGTGAACTTTAATTTATATAAGTCAAAAGAAGTAATAAGTTTTGTAATTAGTTACTTGTTATTAGTAGTTTTTAAAAGTTGTTTGTTAGTTCTTAGTATTAGTTCTTAGAGTTAGTGCTTAATCTTTGTTCTTAATCTTAGTGCTTAATACTTGTTCTTAATCCTTAATCTTACTCCTTTATCTTTGTCTCAATGTCCTTACAACAATTATACGATAAAAGAGATGACGTTTGTGTCGTTCAAGAAAAGTTTGGCTTCACCAAAATCGCCGATAATAAGTTTAAAAGTCATTATCCCTTAGAAGCTTATACTGAAGGATTATCAACTTTTGGTGGGGAATTTGTTTGTATTGGAGCCAAAGTAGCTATGTATACCGTTACTGATGAATCCTTCACCCTTAATTCCTTGCACGGATATTATTTAAAAGCTGGTAATGATGAAAGTCCAGTGATTCTTGAAGTCGAAGTCAATAACAATGGGAAGAGTTTTATCAATAAAACTGTCAAAATATATCAAGAAGCTACCAACAACTTGGTGTTTATTGTTATGTGTTCCTTCACCAAAGACAATTATATCAAGCTTAGAAAGCTTCAATACCAAAACAAAGAGAGTAATCGAATTCCCTATGAGTTTCAATGTAAACCTAATGATTTTTTTTACCAATATAAAGATTGTATTGAAGACAATATGTTCCACTATGTTCATACTCATGACTTGATAACTCATGCTATGCCTCAAGAGTACGTTACCGGAATCACCGATAAACAGAAAGCATTACAAATCGGTGATAGACGATTAGGATGTTTCTTCAAAATCAACGATAAATGTCCTGATGACATCACTTCATTATTACAGTTTTTATATATTTCCGATAGTTTCTATTTGGGGATTATTTGTGTTGCCTTGGGGATGCCAGTGACACCAGAAAGTCCCATGTTCTTTAGGGCTTCATTAGACCATGCTGTGTTTATTCATGATTTGGAGTTCAAATGTTCTGATTGGCTTTTCCTTGATTATACATTCAAGAGAATGAGTAATAATAGAGTTTTGATCACTAGTAGTGTGTTTACACTTGATGAGAGGTTGGTGGCTTCAATATCTCAAGAGGCTTTACTTAACTTTACTCAAAAGATGCTTGAAGAGTCTGTTGGTGGTACTTATAAGTTATAGGTGTTTAGAAATGGAGAAGTTTCATTTGAGTGTAACTCTTTAACTCTTTAACTGTTTAACTCTTTAACTCTTTAACTCTTTAACTCTTTAACTCTTTAACTCTTTAACTCTTTAACTCTTTAACTCTTTAACTCTTTAACTCTTTAACTCTTTAACTCTTTAACTCTTTAACTCTTTAACTCTTTAACTCTTTAACTCTTTAACTCTTTAACTCTTTAACTCTTTAACTCTTTAACTCTTTAACTCTTTAACT
>JAJMEC010000107.1:0-53305 GCA_030573955.1 Yamadazyma triangularis | reverse complement strand
TTCACCACTTTCATCAACAAGTTGTCTTTGTTTAACATCACATTCAACAAACAATTGCATACCAGGTTTAAGGTAGTTATTGAAGAAAGATACGTGACGTTCATTGAAAACAGAAATATTAAACCAATCAGTGGCTCTGTTAGATTCATCACTTGGACTGTATCTATTGACAGCCAAAGAGTAATTGATAAAAGGGCTTCCTTCTTTAGTTTCTCTTGGTGTCACATTACCAACAGTTCCTAACAATTGCATTTTAGCAAATGCACTTCTGGCTGGGGATTGAGAAAAGTTTCTGATTGATTGTCTAAGCATTCTATAATTAAATATATAACTATTAGTGAATTAAACGTTGTGGACGAAATAATGAGGAAAAAACAAGCGCGTTTTGGAGTAAAGGTCGTGTACTTGGTATATAACGGCTAAGATAGAAAGATAGATAGATAGATAGATAGATAGATAGATAGATAGATAGATAGATAGATAGATAGATAGATAGATAGATAGATAGATAGATAGATAGATAGATAGATAGATAGATAGATAGATAAAGTTATGTTAACTATGGAGAATGTTAACTATGGAGAATGTTAACTATGGAGAATTTTAACTACTTGAATGATAAAAGCAATTACATTAAAAAAGCAAATGAATGAAATAAACCTAAGTTAATTTCTCCTTTGGTCTATATATCATTCCAACTTTCATTACCACCACAGATTACTAATGAGGATGATGCAGTATCACTCTTGGTCAACAGTTTGTCTTCTATATGATTGAAGTTATTATAATGATTATTTATGATGGAATTGAGCATTTTGTTATAACTGGGGGATCTATTCATTGGTGGAGGAGGAGTATGAGAATTATTATTAGGAGGCATCATTTTTAATAACACCTGATATAATATAGGATTAGGTTTTCTATTCAAATAATTACGCAAATTTCTTTCAATGGTCTTGAATCTTCTGAATTCGGCTTTACTCATATTTTTGATTATATCATCACCATAAAATTCCTTCATCTTTAGTATAGAATTATCCAAATAATTATTAGATAAGTTTTCATCTAAATCCCAAGATGCAATATTATCATCAAAGAATTCAGTATCGATCAAATTCTTATTCCACTTGTTAACTCTATCTTTTAATGGGTTTTGAAATAATCGCTCTAATCTCAGTTGTGATGGTGTATCACAGGAAAAATTATCAATTAATGAATCTTCTTCAATATCGGTATCAACATCGGAATTACCTTGACTATCACTATTTTGCTCCAGTTTATTGTCATTTTGTGACCTTTGTTGTTGTAAACTCTCTTCATTAGTATTAACACTTGGATTGTTGGTATTAGTTGATGACAATATATCGGATTCACTAGGATTAAATAATACCCAACTACTTTGTTGTGAATCAGATAATATTGAGTTCACTTCCTCAGAATCATTATTATTGTAAGTGATTTGTGTTGTAGGATAGTTTAATCTATACCCGTTGAATGCCATAGTTGTTAGTTTATTGTAAGTGAATCTTTTTAAATTTATTTAAATGTTATAGATAATAAAGAAAAAAAGGAGTATAGATATATATATTATTATTATATTAGTTTCTCAAGGGCAACTACACTCATTTTGTATTCCGATAAGGAGAATCCCCATTAGTTTCTTTTTTGAATAAAGTTACACAAACCCGCACTACAACCCACACAGAAAAGGAAGTTGACTCAACAATTTTGGAGCAAATTTATGATTGGTGATTGCTTTTGAAGTCAAGTTATATGGTTGTATTAGGTTAGAGTGTATGATAATAGAGTTGTTTTTAGTTGTTGGTTTTAGAGGTGATTTATAATAAATATATTAATAACTGTTTTCTAAATATCACCTTGATTCCAGGTGAAATTATTGATTTCCGTAGTAGTTGCGAATTTTAGATAAGCAGGGAATTGGATAAGGAATGAAGATTTGATTCTTATTTTTTTATTCTTTTTCAAGAAAATCCCCCATAATTAAGTCTACTGGCTCTTGTTTACAATGCTACAAATCAAATACAAGCCTCAAATATTTAACATTTACTCATTCACGCCTACTGCTGCTCCTAGGTTTGACGTTGAGATCTCGGTTGTCTATTGTAGTAACTGTTGCAAGCCATCTGGCTGCGCACAGAAAAAAAAAAAAAAAACTCTATTGTCAATAAACAAACGAAAATAACTGGCAACACATGGATTACATTAAGAATTAACCAGGTTTTTTTTTTGATGAAGTATATATATATACCGCCACTCTGAATGATTTTATAAATTATAGACTTACAATCTTTTCTTATTTAGCTTTATAGCTGTTACGTTCGTTACTTTTAAACCCTAGACTTTTAATTTGGTTGCAATTTGCTTAAAAGGGCCACCAGCATTTGATTTCATATATTTTTTTTTTAACAAAGACAAAAAAAAAAAAAATTGATTAATATCAATACGCTTAACTATGAAAGCATCAAGTGTTATTGCACTTTCGTCACTCGTTATTTCCTCGTTAGGTGTATCATTAGATTTATCAGATAAAGACTCAGTATGTAAAGCTGCAAAAGCTGTGGCTGATGGTGAATGGAACTATTATGAAGGGTTGAAATATGGTGGAACAGTGGGAGTTTTTTCTCCTCCATATTATTGGTGGCATGCAGGTGAAGCATTTGGTGGTTTGGTAGATTATTATACTTATTGTGATAATAATAATGATACATTAAAAGATGTTATCAGTGATGGGATGTACCATCAAGCTGGTGATGATTATGATTATATGCCCAAAAATCAGACCGATAATGAAGCTAATGATGATCAAGGAGTATGGGGAATAACATTGATGCATGCGGCTGAAAGAAATTTCCCCGATCCTTCTAGAGATGATACTTGGGGGTCATTAGCTGAAGCTGTGTTTAATTCTCTTAACTCTAGATGGGATGATAAAACTTGTGGTGGGGGTTTAAGATGGCAAATATTATCATCTAGAGATGGTTATGATTATAAAAATACTATTACCAATGGATATTATATCAATCTTGCTTCCCGGTTAGCTAGATATTATAATAATAACACCTATGTTGATACTGCAAGCAAGGTTTGGGATTGGATGGATAGTGTTTCCTACTTTAATGAGGATGATAATTCCGAATTAATGGTATATGATGGAGCTCATACACCTGATTGTAATATTGATTACGATACAACTTCATGGTCTTACAATTATGGAGTTTATCTTGCTAGTGCTGCTTATTTATATGATTTCACCAAAGATGATAAATGGAAAGATAGAGCGGTTAAAATAATTAAGAGAAGTATAGATTTATTTCAAAAACAAGGAATAATGACAGAAATTTCATGTCAACCTGATGGTGATTGTAATAATGATCAAAGGGCTTTTAGAGGATTATTCTCAAGACATTTAGGGTTGGCTTCATCATTAATTCCTTCAGCTAAACTGGATATTCAAGATTTCTTAGAAAAAAGTGCTAAAGGAGCAGCTACTTCATGTAGTGGAGGAACTGATGGTGTTACTTGTGGACAAGATTGGACTGCTGATGGTTGGGATGGAATGTATGGTTTAGGTGAACAAATGTGTGCTTTAGAGGTAATACTAGCAAACAAAGCTAGTGATATGACTATTCATACCGCATAGATATAGATGATTTATTATTATTATTATTATTTTTTTTTTTTTTTTGTTATTCTTAATATCATTCTTATTATTCCATGTATAGATTACTTTTAATTGTTAGTAAAAACTAGTTTTAAGACTTATGAGTTAAACTTTTATTTCTTCAGATAGGGGTGAAAGACTTTTTTAATATTATAATGATAAATTTTCTTCATTTAAAATATCCGTAATGGGTCTATCATCATCAAATTTACTCGTTTTTGTAAACATACTGTTATTAATGCATTACTGTATCACTGTATTAAAGTAGTTGAAAAATTTTTCTTTTTCTCAGTTATACAAAATAGAGAGAACCCAAAGGATTCCGGGTAATTCGAGCACTGGAAGTGAGAATTGAGCAAAAAACTGGAAAACTCAATTCTATTATATAAAAGGTATAACTAATTGTACAAACAAAATGGCTATTACTGGATTAGGTAAAGTAGATCAAGAATATGATGCTTCTAAATTGAGAATTGGAATTCTTCATGGAAGATGGAATAAAGAGACCATCGACAGTTTAGTTAAAGGATGTTATGAAACATTACTTGAGAAAGGTGTTAAAGAAGAGAATATTATTATTGAATCCGTTCCTGGATCTTTTGAATTACCATTTGGGTCAAAATTATTATCAGAAAAATATGACAGATTGGGTAAACCATTGGATGCTATTATTCCTATTGGAGTTTTAATCAAAGGATCCACTATGCATTTTGAATATATCTGTGATGCTGCCAGTCATCAAGTTATGAGACTTGGTTTTGAATTAAATAAACCTGTAGTATTTGGAATCTTAACTTGTTTACTGGATGAACAGGCCAGAACAAGAGCTGGATTAGGTGAAAATTCTCATAACCACGGATGTGATTGGGCCATGGCTGCTATTGAAATGTCATTGAAATTTAACTAGTGGTGTTATTATAGTCAATTAAATTAAGTTATTATATAAAACATATTTAAATTTTTTATTTCTGTATCAATTTTCTCTTTTCTTTTTATTATTATTTTTATCTTTATTTTTTTTTTTTTTTTTTTTTTTTTTTTTTTTTTTTTTTTTTTTTGTTTTTGTAGTTACATTTTCTCCATTGCTCTATTGGAATGATTTCGATTGTTCGACCAGCATCTCTGATAAAGATCACCTTGTCAGTGATATCGCGCACGACTACTTGCGATACCAAAAATTTTCAACATTTTCAAGTCGTCGAAAATTATCATTATCAATAATGAGTGGATGTATGTTGAAAGAGATAAGATTTATATTAAAAGAAAGTTACTAACCAATTCTATAGTCCGCTTACTTGACTTAGTCAAGTTTTTTTTACCAGTTTTGCCTGAAGTTGAATTCCCATTTGAAAGAGTCAGTTTGGATGAAAAGATCATTTATACTGTCAGTTGTGGGATTATCTTTTTAGTTGGTCAATTGCCACTTTATGGATTAAAACCTAATGCCTTTTTGTATATACAAGATCCATTTTACCAATTCAGATCAATATTCGCCATGGAAAAGGGAACATTATTAGAATTAGGTTTATTACCTGCTGTTACTGCTGCCTTTTTATGGCAAGTAGCTGCAAGTTTTAAATTAATTAATGTTAATTTAACTTATAGATCTGAAAGAGAATTATTCCAAACTGGTCAAAAATTAACTGGTCTCTTTTTAGCCGTGGTTTACTTGTTAGGATTATTCTCAACCAATTACTTTGATGAAAGTCTTAAAAACCATACTATGGGTTCACCAATTGCAATTAGTTCAATGGTTTTATTATTTATTCAAATTATTGGAATGTCTTTTTTCTCTATGATCATGATTGAAATTATTGATAAAGGTTATGGTTTTGGTAGTGGTATTTTATGTTTATTAACTATCCAATATGCTACTAATTTTGTTAAAGATGTAGCTGGATTAGAAATTGTCCCCTTAAGAAATTCCAATAAATCTGAAACTTCTGGTGCTTTATTTAGTTTGATTAAAAACTTTTCTTTTAGTTTTGATAAATTAAGTTCTAATATTATTAATGCTTTTACTAGAGTTGAATTAGCCAATTTAACCCAATTTTATATTGTTATTTTTGCTATTTTGGCCGTAATTGCTTTAAATAACTTTAGAATTGAATTATCTATCAGATCAAATAAAGCTAGAAGTATGAGTAATATTTATCCAATTAAATTATTATACACCGGTTGTTTACCAGTTTTATTCAGTGTCACTATTTTAGCTAATGTTCAAGTATTTGGTTATTTTATTTCTAGTGCCTTATTAAACAAATATCCAATTGTTTCAAAACTTTTAGCTAATTATCAATTGGTTAATTCTAATTTGGCTTTAACTAATGGTATCTTATACTATTTATCATGTCCTTCATCTATTTTCCAAGCTTTATTAAATCCATTAAGAACATTTGTTTTCATTACTGTTGCTATTGTTTCAGCAACTTGGTTTGCTAATTTCTGGTCTTTGATTTCTGGTTCTGCTCCTAAAGATCTTGCTAAACAATTCAAGGAGCAAGGGGTTTCTATTGCTGGTAAAAGAGATGTCTCTGTTACTAAAGAATTGTCAAGAATCATTCCAGTTGCTTCTGTAAGTGGTGCATTTATTACTTGTGTTGTTGCTATTCTTGGTGAAACATTAGGTGCTAATGGTAGAGCTTTTGGCGCTATTATTGGTATCTGTTCTGCTTTCAATGTTTTAGAAGAATTTATGTTAGAAACTCAACAAGGAGGAGGCAGTTCTCAATTATTAGGTGCTCTTTCTCAATATCAATAAAGAGGTATACTGTGATTCAATAAGACCATCTCAGATTGCTTTGCAGTACATTTTTGGTAACAAAAAGATAAAAATTAACAAATCAAATCAAATCAAAAGAAATCAAAAGAAAAAGAAAAGAAAACATCAAAATTTTACAAAAATTACAATATTTTCGTTAGTAAATTTATAAATTTAATTAGTTCAGTACTTAGCTTGAATTATCAAATTTTTTATTCATAAAATAAACACTTAATATCTCGACAATTGGTTAATTATTCTCTTTCTGGTAGTTACAAATGATGTGAACGAGTTAAGGAAAAAAAAAGTAAGGTAAATGATGACTCCGGCGTGGTTCGAACACGCGCATCTTTACGATAGTAGAACTTGAGTCTACCGCCTTAACCACTCGGCCACAGAGCCTCCTTATCTGGTATACTAGATAAGTATAGGAACTTTATAATGCGATGGAGTGTTTTTTGATTGACAAAAATTGTTATAATCATCTTATATTACTTTACTCTCCACTGTGATGAAGTGAGTATATATAGAAAAATTAAAAAATACGTATCGATGATTGATAAGAAGAACATTTTTTTACTTTTACCCTTATTTAACCCCACGTTTAGGGAATGTTTTTTCCCACTGATAAACCACTCTTTCAAAGTATAAGAATGGCTTGTGTGCACTACTAATTAAACCGCATTATTATTGCTTCTGATAACTTATCTATGTGACTATTTTAAAGTGATAATGGATTTGAAGTTTGTTCCTATTCAATCATTTATTGATTCATCCTTCTTCACCAAACTTTCTGAGTTGAAGCTTAATGACTTTAAACTTGATGATAAACCTCAATCGGTATTGGGATCAATAACCGATGCCTCTAAACTTAATAAGTTTAATAATCGCCCTATATTGAATCTTGATTACAAAAGTTATGACATAACCGATGTCGACTCCAAGCAGATAAAAGGTCAGATTCATAATGTGAATACTATTGAAGAATTTAAAGATAAAGATAAGCAACAATTAATTCAAACTTGGGGTAAGAATATCATTGATAATTATAATGATGATTGTTTGGATGTTATAAAGTTTCATTTATTAACATTTTGTGATTTGAAGAAATATAAGTTTTACTATTGGCTTGCTTTCCCAATATTGAATAGTAAATGGGAAGTTGACAAAAGAGAAAAATCTGATGATTATATTAATGAATTGATTCAATGTGTTTTACAAGGATCAAGCCGGTTAGTATCGGTTAAGAATCGTCAAGTGATGGAAACATTATCGACCCAATCAACAAATGAATTCATATATATTGATAATTGTTTGGAAAATGATCGATTTTCTATTGAATTAAAGAATTATTTATATTATTTTGCCTTGAAAAGGTTATCACTGGTGATATTACATATTTATAAACAAAATGAATCGATTACTTTGAATTTAAGATTAGTCGAGAAAGTTGATCCTTCTGATGTAAAAGTTACTGGATGGGAAAGGACTTCCCAAGGTAAATTAGGACCAAAATTAGCTAATTTAGGCTCCTTGATCGACCCCCATCAATTAGCGTCTCAGGCAGTTGACCTTAATCTAAAATTGATGAAATGGAGAATAGCACCCAAATTAAACTTGGATATAATTAAGGATCAACGAGTTCTATTACTAGGAGCTGGAACTTTAGGTAGTTATGTTTCCAGAGCATTATTGGGTTGGGGGGTAAACGAAATCACGTTTGTTGATAATGGAAGAATTTCCTATTCTAATCCAGTTCGACAACCACTATTCAACTTCAAAGATTGTTTTAGTGCTGATGGACAAGGAGATATAAAAGCTACAAGGGCTGCAGAAGCACTTAAAGAAATATATCCCGGAGTTAACGCTAAAGGAATTGAAATGGAAGTACCCATGATTGGACATCCCGTTAGTGATGAAGTGAAACTGAAAACAAATTTTGATCAATTGAATGAATTATTTGATAGTCATGATGTTGTATTTCTATTAATGGATTCAAGGGAATCTCGGTGGCTTCCTACAGTTTTAGGACTAGCAAAGAATAAATTAGTAATAAATGCTGCTTTAGGTTTCGATAGTTACCTTGTAATAAGACATGGTAATATATCTAAAGACTGTGGTCAAGAAAGACTTGGATGTTACTATTGTAACGATGTAGTGGCTCCTGATGATAGTTTATCTGATAGAACATTAGATCAAATGTGTACTGTTACTCGACCTGGAGCTGCCTTGATGGCATCATCATTAGCTGTTGAACTAATGGTATCAGTATTACAGCATCCTTTGAGCAAATATGCTAGTGCTTCAGATACTGGGATTTTAGGTGAAACTCCCCATCATATTAGAGGTTTCTTAAACAATTTCCAACAACATAAATTATCCACTCCCAACTATAAACACTGTTCAGCTTGTTCTAACGCAGTAATTCAACATTTTACCACTCACGGCTGGTCCTTTATAAGAGACTGTTTGAATGATAGTAAATACTTAGAAGGTATTTGTGGTCTCACTGATGTACAAAGAGATGCAGAGAAAGCATCTGAAGAAGTACTCAATCTGTTAGAGGATTTAGATATTGAAGATGATGATGAATGGCTTTCATAGGTTTACTTTTTTTTTGTATATTTTTTTTTTTTTTTGTTGCAATACGCGAAATTATTTGTTTTTGTTTATGATAATTGAGAATTCAAGAACAGCCATAAGTTATTTGTAAATAGTTTAAAGTAGGATCAATATGGCTGACATATCACACAATCCGAAATCTGATCAAATAGAACTATCAAATAATCCACAACTTCTAAAATCATGCAGTATACATAATATCAATTACCAGAAAACCAGGCCGTATCCTCTAAATGATATAAGTGATTTGAATTTACAACAAGCATTAATTATCAAAGACTTATTGTTTGTATTATTAGGACATGAAGGGAATTATATTCGATTCAGTGAAAGGTATGATCCTAGTAATATGGATTTAAAGATTAAAGGTCCAGATTTTAAAATTGCAAAACATCTTGATATGTCCTTAAAACTAATTACTAAAAAAATTGTTAAATTTGGGAAACTATATTGTGCTTTAACTAGTTTTGCTGAAGTTTATAATATAGAAGCGTTTGGTAGAGTCATACAAAGATTATGTTATGCATTGTCTGAATTTCGTGAGAGGTATGAATCCTTACTATTAGATATTGAAATCCAATTTAAAACTAATTCTATGTTCAATTTGAGTATACTAGAGAATATACTATTAAAAGAGATTGCTAATCCTATGAACCATTTCTACGAAATAATAAGTATTATTCATCATGAAACTAAAGAACGTCAAACAAATTTCTTGCATTCAGGAGAAAATTATTTTAATAATTTCATAGATTATTTGAAGAATGATTTAAAACAAACTAATAATATAGACTTGTCTACTGATATTGAAAAATTCAATGTTTGTAAAGGTAGTCTAGCACTTCAGATAATTCAATCAAGAATTAATGTCTATAAAGGTGATTCAGTTTCATCTAATTTTCTTGTTAAACTATTCCAAGATTGTGGGGTTGAATATTTAAATTCATTAAATAAATGGTTAACTGATGGTATAATCGATGATCCCTTTGAAGAATTTTTGATAAAAGAAAGTAAATTCCCCGATAATTTCAATCATTTATTAAGTGTAAACACAGAAAAGTATTGGGATGAATTATATATGTGCAGAAATGATGGCCTAATTGACCAATTTCAAAGCAAAGATATCCAAATAAAAATATTATTAACAGGAAAATACTTAAATATTTTTAAGTATTGTACAGGACTAGAAAATTTTGAAGAATTAAATGAAGATTTGGTCCCAATTAAAAGCTTTTTTGGTCAAGATTTTGAATTAAGAATCAATAATTTTTATAAACGGGCTAATAAGTTTTTAATGAAACTTTTAATAGAAGGTTATAACTTCAAATCGGTCATAAATTATTTACTGGATAAATTTTTATTAAGAAATTCTTTCAACATTGATAAATTTATTGATTCCAATTTTAATGATTTACAGAAAAACAAATACAAGATATCAGTAACAAAATTACTGAATAGTTTTAATAATTTGATGAAAGCAGATGATGCCTTTTTTGATAATAAGCTTGATTTTTCAATAGATTCATCGAATTTGTTTGAATTGGCTAAAGAAATTTTGAATGTAAAATCATTTGATGCAGAAGAGGCCCTAAAGAATAATTCTAATACCTTCAAAGAACTTCTCAATAAATCTTTAGAAAAGAATTCTTCTGATAATACTAGTTTCACAAACTATGATCCTGATAACTCAGATGAGTATACGATACTGGGGGTTAATATTGATTTAAATCTCCCATTCCCATTAAACTTAATTGTAAATCAAAGTTATAACTTTGAATACCAATTGATATTCAAAGTACAAATTCTTGTGAAATTTATTAGTCAACTAGTGGATAAGACTTGGAATGAAATTAATTGTACCACGGTTTGGAAATATAGAGCTTTCGATGGTAAAATAAAAAAATGGGTTTTAAGAAGTAAAATTTTACATAATAGAATTAAAGATTTCATGAATATTTTTCAATATTATTTAAATTATGATATTATTGATACCAATGTCACTGAATTAGAAAAGTACTTAATCAATGTGGAAGAGGTATTACGCAACAAACCGTTAGAAGCAGTTGAACAGGTTGAATATTCACTGATGAGAGGTATACCTATAAATTATAATGGTTTATTTAGTGATAAACTATTTGAAAATAAAGAAACTCCTGAAGTTGAAGATCTCACTGACTTCGATACCTTGACAAATAAGATAGGAACTTTTTTAAATAATATTTTACGGGATTCATTTATGACTAATACTAATTTGATTAGTGTTCTTAAAAAGTTATTCGATGTTATTATCCTGTATTGTCATTTTCTAATGAGATTAAAAAAATCTTTAATTATGATGAATCATGACTTGTTTAGTGAATTTCATGATAATTATCCTGATAAATTCCAAGATAAAGAAGTAAATGATGCCCTGATACAAACCCGATATAATAGTTTAAATGAAATGCTTAATTATAATTATGAATTGTTTAATAATTCATTAACAGAATTCATGGTCTTAATTAAAAATATTGGTGATATTGAGAATAGGCTGTTTTTAATGTTGATTGAAAAATTAGAACAGTGTTTTCCTGATCATTGAATTGTTATTGTTACTTTTATTTTCATTTTCACTTCTTTTCATTTCTTTTCATTTCATTTTACTTTATTTTTTTGTAACTTTTATTAGCATTTGTAATATATTTGTATCTAGATACGTAATTATCTAATTGGCCACAATCATTCTTGAGTTTCGTCAGTATGTTGTTCATTCAACACTTTAATAATCTCGTCAGTTTGTTCATCACTGTAGACTTTAAACCCATCTTTAGTAACACTTGCTAATTGAGCATTTTTACAGTCTAATTTTTCTTCCATAACTTGTTTTAATATTTTCAATGTTAATAATTCAGCCTCTTTTAAAGTTAATGATTTATGATATTCATTTTGTAATTCAGCTTGAGCACCTTCAGAACCAGAACCTATAGCCTTAGCATCATATCTATAAAAAGTACCAGAAGGTTCAGCATGATATAATTGAGGACCATTATCTTCATCAACACCAGCAATTAATAAAGCAACACCAAAAGGTCTAGACATTAATCTTTCTTCACCTCCAGCACCTTCACCAAATCTTAAAGCCAAATCACAAACTTGTTGGGTCAAACTTTCCACTTGAATATCTTCATCATAATATAAGTTATGAGTCAATGATGATACTCTGGCATGATCTATCATTGATCTTGCATCAGCAGTCAATCCTGACATAGCACACCCTATATGATGATCAACTTCAATGATCTTTTCAATTGACGAATGTTCCAATAATGGTGAGGTGACTCTCTTTTCTACCCCCAATATAACTCCTTCAGAAGTAGAAATCCCTATGGCTGTGGATCCCAATTTAATTGCTTCTAAAGAATACTCAACTTGAAATAATCTTCCTTCAGGGGAAAAGGTACTTACACCTCTATCGTATTCACTTCTTGTTAAAAACATTGTAATTCAAGTCGAGATATATAAGTTTTTAATACTTCCAGTATTCTCAGATTAACTTGAGTGGCAAGGTTTCGCGCCATTATTATTGATAGGTTTTTTTTTTCTTTGGAGGAAATTTTGAGTTTTAGACACTACAATACAAAAAAATTTAGAAAACTTATAGAAATATGTATTTGAAATTTAAAGAAATAGAAGAAGGGAAATCCCATTTCTAATCTAAAAGGGAATTTAAGCTTTAGAAGGAGGAGCTAAAGAAACGATTTTTTCAGCAGCAGGATCCAAATCTTCAAAGGCAAATAATTTTAATCCAGAGTTGTTGATTAATTCTTTAGCTTTAGCCATGTTAGTACCTTGTAATCTAACAACAACAGGGATATCTAAGTTGAAGTTTTTGGTAGCAGCAATTAAACCTTCAGCAACATAGTCACATCTAACAATACCACCGAAAATGTTAACAAAGATACCGTTAACACTCTTTTCAGATAAGATTAATTCAAAAGCTTTTTCAATGGTTTGAGGAGTAGCAGTACCACCACAATCTAAGAAATTGGCTGGTTCACCACCGTATAATTTAATGATATCCATAGTGGCCATAGCTAAACCAGCACCGTTGACAATGTTAGCAATGTTACCATCTAATTTAATAAAGTTTAAACCATATTTATCAGCTTCAACTTCTTGAGCATCTTCTTGAGTTGGATCTCTCCATGAGAAGACTTCTTCTTGACGGAATTCAGCATTGTCATCAAAACCTAATTTAGCATCCATAGCTAAAACTTGATGATCAGGGGTTTCAGATAATGGATTAATTTCAACTTGAGTACAATCTTTAGCCATGAAAGTTTTGTATAAGTTTTGAACGGCTTTAGCGGCTTCTGGAATAGCTTCTTCAGTGTAACCTAAACAAGAACCAATTTTAGTAGCTAATTCATCAGTAACTCCTTGATCTAAAGGAACAGGGAAAGTTTTAATAGCATCAGGATCTTTGGCAGCAACACCTTCAATATCCATACCCCCTTGAGAAGAAGCAACAATCATTGGACATTGAGAACCTCTATCCATTAAAATAGCTAAATAAGCTTCAGAAAGGGCATCTCTTCTTTCACAAATGTAAACAGCGGTAACTTCTTTACCAGCAGCACCAGTTTGTTTGGTAATCAATTTATGACCCAACATCTTTTCAGCTAATTCTTGGGCTTCTTCTGGGGAAGAGATTAATTTGACACCTCCTTGGAATCCGTTATCAAAATGACCTTTACCACGACCACCAGTTAAAGCTTGAGCTTTAATAACTAATTCATTGGTGTTTAATGATTTGGCAGCAGTGTATGCATCAGCAGCAGTAGTGGCAGCAGCACCATTTGGTACACCAACACCAAAGGATTTTAATAAAGCAGCTGATCTATATTCATGTAAAGATAAGAATCTTTTTTGATTAGCAAATGACTTTAATATTGTTAGTAAATTAGTTTAAGAATAAAATTAAGTATTTACATATATAGCAATATATATATAAAACTTCAATTTGTTTTTTTTTTTTGTTTATGAATTGACATTGGTGTAAACCTTATCCTTTATTTGATAAATGTTCAATTTCTAGGACGTAAACATATCTATTCAATAACATTTCTTATCCGATTCTATCATATAATATCAATCTTTTATTATACATACCTTGCTAGCACGTGAAATTGCTCTAGTGAACATATTTATACTTAATACTTCTTTCAATTTCTAGGGAATTAAAAAAGAACTAATAATTAGTTTGAAATTCGACAATATGTTCCGTGAGAGTTTGAAAAAAATACTTCCTCCGGTATATAATTCACCGAGGTTAAAGGGAGTATATCGATTTTGTGTAAGTAAGCGGACACTAATGTACCGGGGTGAGATATACAATGTCCGGGACGGTATTGAGGTTGTACCATAGATTGAACAGGTTTAGAGGTTTCTACCATGAAGTTTATTTTTAACAATATTAAAATAATTGTTTGATATCGTTGGATATTATGGTTTTAGAGAGAGCTACAAAGGATATTATCCCCTTTTAAGAGAATGAAATTGGGGGATTAAAGGTGAAAGAATTACCGGTGTTGGTTGTCACAAGAAGAGGGGAGTTTTTCTATGGCAGTGAACCAAATATTCCTCTATTCCATTTTACCGTAGTTGCAACCATTTGTTAGTACATCCTCACACCAGGCAGTTGGTGTGCGAAGTAAAAAGCTATGAGAATATAGCGATGAGCATAAAATATATTAACGCTATGAAACCAGTTAGACAAAAGTATAATGAAGGAGATGATGATGAGTTGAATAGAAGTTTAGGAAAAAGAAAGCATATAAATGATAGTGAATATAATGATGATGATATTTCAAATATGTCATTTGACTCATTAAATCAAGCACAAAAGAAGTTGCAACTGAGACAAGAGTCTGAATCTGAGTCTGAATCTGATTCTGATAACAGTGATGAAGATTCTGGTAGTATTCAAAGACCTCAAAAGAAAGGTTTTCAAAGAGACAACAATTCCAAGACTCAAAAAAAGAAAAATAAACATGCACCAGCAGAAACATCATCTAAAAAGCCGGTATCAAAAATAAGGTCCATTGAAGGATTAAATCCTAAATATTCTGGAACAAGTCTACATCAAGATCCCAGATTTGATGCCGCTTTAGGTAAAGCTGATATTCATGAAACCAGAAAGAATTATGCATTTTTGGATGAATATAGACAGAATGAAATTAATGATTTGAAGAAATTGATGAATGATAAAAAAGCATTTAATAAATTATCATTTCATGAAAAACAAGAGACTGAACATCGATTACAATCATTAAAATCAAGATTAGATACTTTAAAGAATAGAGATTTACAACATAAAATCTTGGATGATTATAAGAAGGATCAATTTCAAAAATTTAAATCTGGTAAACAATCCAGTCCTTATTTCTTAAAGAGAAGTGAACAAAGGAAATTACTTCAAAAGGCTAAATTTGAATCTATGAAACCATCTCAAGTAGAAAAAGTCATGGAAAGAAAAAGAAAGAGAAAATTGGGTAAAGAATTTAAAGAACTTGAATTCAGAAAGTGATTTGTTAAAGAATAATATTATATATTATAAAGCATTAAATAATAGTAATAGAATAATAATGACGATAAAACACGTCTCTCTCAATTCATGAATAATTTTAAAAGGTTGGTAAAGTTACAATCCTGTACAATTCATAAAATTCAGTTGTTACTATCAAAGTAGGAAAATTTAAGATGATTAAAACAAAAAATCAATAAAACTTATATGACAAGATTAAAACGTTAAAGACAAACATAAGAAAAAAAAAAAGCTAACCAACAAATAAAACAATCGAGTCAATCTTTTTCTTTCATGTCTAAAATCAGCTACTTGTCTCTTGAGCTCTCTTATTTTCATGAGCTAACCAATCTTCATATGAACCAATATAATTACCTCTGTTTTTATAACCAAAAGTTTTAGCTAAATCTTCTGCAGCAGTAGATCTTACACCTCCCAAACAATAAAATACCAATTCTTTATCAGCAGGAGGTTTTTCAAAGCCAAAATTATCTTCAAAATCCTCTTCAGATAAACTTAATGCACCAGGATTAGATTTAAATGGAATGTTTATGGCCCCTGGAATATGTCCCAGTTGAAATTCAATAGGTTCTCTAACATCAACTAATAACACGTCTGATGATGGATTTGAAACCAATGACTTTACATTTTCATAATCATACTTTTTTGCTCTGCATTCTTCAGATATAACACTATAGAATCTTTTGTTTTTCAATGTCCTGTTCCAAATATTATTATCGATGAATCCATTTAATCTAATTGGTCTATACTTTGTAGATACATTAACTAATCCTCTTGTGGATGTAACTTGTCTAAAGATTGTAAACAATGGTAGTCTCATGGGCCTTACTCCAAACATATTCTCTTAATGTCTATAAAACTTATTAATGCTTTCGACTGTCAAGTTAATTTATTAAAAGAATATAATTCTTGCTTTATGATCAAAAGTTTTTTCCTCCCGTTGACCCAAATCCGATTTCTTAAGTGTTTCGTGCGCGCCACTACAAAATGCTCGGAATCAGTTGAATTTATATTTAATGCTTGTTGAAAACTATAGAACATTTAGTATATATCAGGAAGAGCAATTAAGAGCAATTAAGAGCAATTAAGAGAATATTGTTAGAAAAGAACTTTTTTGTTTTCTTTTTGTTTTCTTTTTGTTTTCTTTTTTGTAATGAAAATAAGTTTCGTTAAATCATAAAGGTTGAACTTTGTTTATAGAACGAAGAAGAGGGAGATAAATTGACTTAGAATAATCCTTCAATTTCACCATCTTCATTGACTTCAACATTCATAAACCCACAGTGAGTTGGTAAACCAGGAATGGTTTGAATTTCAGCTGCTAAAGCATATAAATATCCTGCACCAATGGAGGCTTTAACATCTCTAACTGGGAATTTAAATCCTGTTGGTACCCCTTTTAAATTAGCATCATGAGATAAAGAATATTGAGTTTTGGCAATACAAACTGGTAAATTACCAAAACCTTGTTTAGTATAAAGATCAATTTTCTTTTGTGCCTCAGGTAAAAATTCAACTTCTCCAGCACCATACATTTTTTGAGCAATAGTAGTGATTTTTTCTTCAACTGAAGGTTCAGTTTTATATAAGAAATCAAATTCTTTATCAATAGAATTACATGCATCAATAACACCTTCAGCCAAATCAACTGCACCTTGACCACCTTCTTCCCAGTGATTAGATACAATAGCATCTTTAGCACCAGCTTTAATGGCTTCTTCTTTAATGATATCATGTTCTTTATCACTATCAGAAGACATTTTATTAATGGCAACAACAACAGGTAATCCATAAGTTTTAGCATTAGAAATATGTTTGGCTAAATTAGAACATCCAACTCTTAATAATTCGGTGTTTTCTTGAGTATATTCTGGAGCCAATGGAGCACCAGCTTTAACTTCTGGTCCACCACCATGAACCTTCAAAGCTCTAACAGTAGCAACAATAACTATACAGTCTGGTGCTAATCCTGAAGAACGACATTTAATATTGATAAATCTTTCACCACCCATAGTGAAATCGAATCCTGCTTCAGTAACAACATACCCTTCTTGTTCTCTTCTTTCATCATCATTCAAATCTGCAGAAGTACCAGCTAATTTTAATGCCATTTTATCAGCTAAAATGGATGATGCACCAATAGAAATATTAGCAAAAGGTCCAGCATGAACGAAAACTGGAGTTCCTTCTAAAGTTTGCATGATATTTGGTTTAATAGCATCTTTTAATAAAGCAGTAAGAGCTCCAGCACATCCAATATCTTCACAAGTAACTGGATCTCCTGATTTAGATGCTGCAATAACCATATTACCTAATCTTTCTCTTAAATCTTCTAAAGAATTAGCTAAAGCTAAAATAGCCATACATTCTGAAGCCACGGTGATATCAAAACCAGTTTTTCTGGTTAAACCCTTTTCAGTTGGTGCTTCACCAACAGTAACTCCTCTTAAGAATCTATCATTACAATCAACAACTCTCTTCCAAGTAATAGTATCAGGATCAATATCTAATCTTGCAAATTTAGCAATTTCTTCTTGAGTTAAATCATCAGGATTAGACTTATTAATACCTAATTTTTCTAATCTTTTCAACATAGAACGAGGGAAGGTTCTGGTTCCCTTTTTGGCTGGAATTAATCTTCTATATAATGGACCATCTTTTTGAGTACTTTCATGAAACATTCTAGTATCAATGGCAGCAGCTAATAAATTGTTAGCCATAGTAATGGCATGAATATCACCAGTGACATGCATATTAAATTCATCCATAGGAATAACTTGAGAATATCCACCACCAGCAGCACCACCTTTAATACCAAAAGTAGGACCCATACTTGGTTGACGAACATTGGCAAAAACATTCTTTTGTAAATGAGCACCTAATGCTTGAGCTAATCCGACAGTAGTAGTAGATTTACCTTCACCTAATGGGGTTGGAGTAATACCAGTAACTAAAACGTATTTACCATTATTTTTGTTCTTCAACCGATTTAATAAATCCAAAGATACTTTAGCCTTATAAGAACCAAAAGGTTCTAATTCACTTTCCAAAATACCTGATTCATAAGCCACTTGATCAATATTTTTAGGTTGTTGAGATCTTGAAATTTCATAATCGGAAGGAACAGGTTTAGTTAAGTTTAATTTTAAAGGAGTAGTGAACTTTGGAGTTTGATTATTTTTAGCCCAATGGTTTTTGGCAGCAATGACAACATTGTCTAATAAAGAAGCCACAGTCATTGGACCAACTCCACCAGGAACAGGAGTGATTAATTGAGTTTTTGAAGAACAAGATTCAAAATCACAATCACCAACCATTCTTGAACCTGATTTTTTAGAATCATCAGCAACAAAATTGGTACCAACATCAATAACTACAGAGCCAGATTTTAACCAATCACCTTTAACAAAGTTTGGTTTACCAATTGCTGCAACGACAATATCAGCTATAGATAAGAAAGCTTGAAGTTGTTCAGGAGGGGTTTGAGAATGTAAAACAGTAACAGTGGCATTAGCTTTGGTTAATAAATTAGCTACTGGTTTACCAACAATATCAGATCTTCCTAATACTACAGCATTAGCACCAGAAATAGTAACATTGGATTCTTCTAATAATCTAATGATCCCTTTAGGAGTACAAGGTAAAAAAGCTGGGTCACCACCTTTTTTATTCAATTCACCAACATTAGAAGGACCAAACCCATCAACATCTTTTTCAGTAATAACAGCATTAGTGACTTTAGTTTCATTGATATGAGAAGGTAATGGTAATTGAACTAAAATCCCATCTACATCTATGGCGCCATTTAATTTGGAAATCTCATTTAATAATTCAAATTCAGTAATAGATTCAGGTAAATTAATAATCAGACATTCTATATTAGCTTCTTTAGCAGCTTTTAACTTCATTCTAACATAAGTTGAAGAATCTTCTCTTTCACCAACTTGAATAATTGATAATGTTGGTTTGAAATCATTATGTTTAGCTTGAATTTGACTGATTTCTTCATGAATATGACTACGAACATTAGCCGCAATAGCCTTACCATCAATGACTTGTCCACTCATGGTATTTAGGAGAAAGGAAAGAATATAATAATATAAAAGAAAAGAAAGAGAGAAAAGAAAGAAAAGAAGAGAAGAAAAAACTTTTTTTGACTGAGATTGTAATTAATTTATCATATTTTTCATACTATTCTAAACCGACGAACAAGAGTCAACAACTGAGTCAATTTCCCTCGCGGAGAGTGCCGATAGGGTAGATGGAATTACTGCGGTAAAGAATTAGGTAAAGACTTAGAGACAGGAAAAAGAAAAATTATGCTGCGACAGGTTGCAAAATATTGTATTGACTATTTACAGATACTATTACGATTGAATAGGATAAAATGATTTGATTGTATCCAAATCGGTAGCAAAATCATCTAGGGAGAAATTCTTAAAAGGATATTTTTTATTGATATTGTGTAAAATGGTTCCAGGACCCATATTGATTACATGAGTAATACCCAAATTAGATAAATGGTTCATAGATTTTACCCATTGTACTGGTTTAGAATTTACAGCGATGATATTGTTGAATATTTCTTGATCATTGGTTTTTTCTTCACCAGTTAAGTTAGTGATCATGGGTAATGAACTTGGACGAATAGATTCACTATACTGAAGCAAATCAGGTTCAATGGATTGGATTAATGAGTTATGGAATGGAATAGATACTGGTAATGACGTGATTCGAGAAATGACTCGTTTATGCTTATTATTGTTAATTTCCTTTATGGTAGTATTTAATGCATTTGTTTTCCCTGAAATGGTAATTTGTTGATCATGATTAATATTAGCTACTATTGAATTCTTATTACAAGCGTGCAAAATCTCAAGGAATTTCTCAGATTTAAATGTTAATACTTTCATGGAATATTCTGAGGTATCTAATGATTCCATTAATTTCCCTCGCAATCTAACCAATTTCATAGTTGTAGATAAATCTAATCTATCACTAAGTAATAACCCACTATATTCCCCTAAAGAATGACCTAAAATCACCCGACTATGTTTCACCACATCCAACCCATAATGTTCCCGCAAGATCTTATTAATTATATAAGTGGTGGCCACAATTGCCGGTTGAGCATTAGATGTCTTCATCAACCAATCACTACTATGAGTATACAATTGATCACTAAACTTCTCCTGTAAACTATCATCTATCACTGTCAAATCATCCTTATATATATGTTCAAACTGCTTTAATGGACCTAATAACCCTTCTCTAACAAACCCCTGTCCAGGACATGTTACTGCGTATTTGATTAAAGACATGTCTTCACTACCACTACTATAGTTTTTTTTCGCATTGGTAATGGTATTGGTGGTAATAAATTACCAATACCACAAATCGTGTCAAGCTCGCGTCAATAGTAATTGTTAGCCGGATGGATTACCTCCTTTCCGCGCCCCACTTAGGCATTTCCTCACCAATCACAATAGTGGATTTTATTTACCAAAAATCGCACCGTAATCACTCGCCCTACGCCTTAAATTTCTCAACACAAAATTTCATCATCGTTCAAAATAAATCGCCTCGTCCGCTCTCCCTCGACGAAATTTTTGTTTTTTTTTTTCTAATTTACACCAGTTTCTTTCTGAACTAAAGTAAACAACTACTGCAAATTTTAAATGTAAGTGCTTTTTAACAACAAAATAATCATGACCATGATGAATTATATTTGGCTTTTATATACATAGATACTAACAATTATATAGAAAGTTTGTTTGTTTTAATTGAAAACACCTTGTTTATTTTTTTAACCTAAAAATGTCTGACGTTAAAGCTGCTAAGGATGCCCTCGTTGCATCATTATTTGAATTATCAAAAGCGGCCCTGGATGCTGCGACCGCTACTGTCAACTTTTACAAAGCCAACGATAGTGATGACAAAGTAGCTATTAATAGTTTAAACAATTTGGCTCAAACTATCAATGCTTTAATCCCTGATGTCACTGGTAAGATTGATGGTAAGATTGTTGACAAAAAACCAGAAAAAAAGAAGAAAGCTGAGAAAGATCCTAATGCTCCAAAGAAACCTTTAACTATGTACTTTGCTTATTCTTTCCATATCCGGGATCAAATTAGAGATGAAAGAAAGGCCAAAGGTTTACCTCCTTTATCTGCTATTGAAATGAACAGTCATGTTAAAGATCGTTGGAGTCAATTAGGTGATGATGAAAAATCTAAATGGCAAAAGAAATATCAAGATGAATTAAAAGAATATAATGTTCAAAAAGAAGCTTATCAAGCTAAATTAGAAGGTAACAAAGCTAATATTGCTCAACCAAAACTTGCTGAAGTTGATGAATCTTCTTCTGCTTCTGATAGTGATGATTCTTCTGAAGAAGAAACTAAAAAACAAAAGGTTGAAAAGAAACGGAAGAAGGATTCTAAACACGAAAAAAAGAAAAAGTCTAAAAAGTAATTGTGTTTCTAAGGATTTTTAAATAAAGTCTATTATTTTATCCTTCACTTCCATATTTTGTATTAACACTGTTATATTTGCTTTTTTTTTTATTTTTTTCAATTTTTTTTTTTTTTATTCCTTTTATAAAAAAAAAATGTGTGTTACTATTCTATTATCTTTTATTTCTTATTTGTTTGAATATGAATAAAAGATTATGTGTACTATTCGTATTGTTCAAGTATATATATCGTTTTATATTAAATTATGTTTTACCACTATTAAAATCCCTTTTTCTTTTGTTTAGTAACATGAGCTCTTAATGCTTTTTGTCTTTCTCTTAATGATACCCTTTGTTTACCTTGAACTGATTTTTTATGGATCATCATAACAAAATTCTTCTTTCTTGCTTTTTCTCTATTGGTAGTGGAATGTGGTTGATCTCTCTTACCCTTTTTAGATCCATACTTGTCCCGTCCTTCTCTACCTTCTTTAACTCTAGCAAGTCTTTCTTCATAGTTCTCCTTTTGTCTATCTTGTCCTACTAATGAATCAGAATCAACCCGATCTTCATGCTTAATTCCTAATTTCTTCTCAACTCCTGCTTGTAATTTCAATTCATCCAATTTAGCAAAATCGGCTGGGGTTAAGATCTTACTTGATAATAATTTATTTATATCATCTTCAGCTTTAATAGCTTTTTCATTAGTTTCGACTTTCCGTTTCTTTTTAGCAACTTCGCTATCTTTTTCTTCTTCGTCTTCATCATTACTGTTCTCTTTATCTTGTTCATCATCGGATAATTCTAAGTCAGAATCTTCATCATCATCATTTTCTTCTTTCTTGTTACTTTCATCTTCAGAATCAGTGATATTATACTCTTTGTCTGATTCAATATTGACCCAATCATCTTCACTTTCACTATCATCATCCAGGGCATCTTCATCAACTTCCCAATCTTCAGGATTTTCATCATCTTCATTGTCTTTACCTTCTTGTTCTTTCCATTTAGCCAACAAATCAAGACCTTCAATTCCTGTAGCTGTATTGATTGAACCATATTCTGGTAACTTCTTATTGTTTCCTTGAAGTCCAATACTAGCAGCTTTACCTCTATCCTTTCTACTTAACATTTCTGGTGCTACCTCTCTATATAAACCAATTAATGATCTAGCAGCCATGGTAACTGCTTTTGATTTGGACCCTTTATATTCAGTTAAATCTTGTAATAAAGTTGAATCAATGGCTAAAGGAGCTCTCGATAATATTTCTCTAATGGTGTTTAATCCAGCAGAAGCCACTTCGGAAGATACCCCATCACTAACGAATTCATCAGCTAATTTACGAACCACAATAGAAATCGATTCTGGTGGTACTAAATCATGAGATGCTTGAGCACAAGCAGCCAATATTTGAGTTACATTTCTTTGTTTAGGAGTCAAATATTTTAAAAAGAATGAATAAATTCCAAGTATGGTCAATTTATGAGTACCAATTAATCTAGAAACTAAATTCATAAAAATAATCTTTTGATCCAAATTAAATCTATTAGAATTTTTATGACTTAAATGATTTTCAAATATAGTTTCAGCAAATCCTTGGGGATCTCTTAATAAATGTATAGCTGAGAAATTTAAAAACCCTTGATTGTTCTTATTATTCTTTTTCTTCATGGACCTTACTGCTTGTTCCACTTGTTTACCTCTTTTACTAGTCTTTTTATTGATCTTTAACTTATGCTTAAGAGCACTCATATCTACTTCTTCATCATCACTAGATTTCTCTTCAAAATTTTCATCTCTTTCTTGATCAGCACCTAAAAAGAATCTTGCTCCAGCCACAGCTACTTTAGGTTCTGGATGTAAAGCGGCTTGACTCATCAATTCAACCGTTCTTGGATCATCCCAAATACCTCTTTTCCATAATTCTCTCGTCAACTTAGTTGCCCATAACCCTTGGGCATCTCTTTGTTCTAAAAGATTGAATAATAATGCCTGGGTAGATCTATTAATCTTTTGGTTTTTAGTACCAGTATTTAAAGACTTCAATAAGGAAATAAGAGTACTGTAAATTTGATGTCTTAACTGTTTGGCTTGTTGACCTAAATTACCAGCATTACTATAAGATGTTAAAAGTGGAAAAATAGTTTGAATCAATGATTCTGCACTGATAACATCCTTATTTCTCAACATAGTTAAACACTGGATGATTTTCTCCCTTAATTCTGGTGATAAATCTTTATGATTAGTCAATAATAAGTTCTTTAATTCCTCTGGGAAATTGGCTGTTTCTTTAGGGAAACAATTACATACAGCAGAAACAAATCCAATTAATTCACTAAATTCATGACTATTAGATGTGGAGGGATTGGTTAAAAATATATCTCTTAATGATTCATAATGAGAATATTGCTGAACAAACTCTTCGTGATAAGATTCAGGATCTCTTCTAACCACATTCTGAAGTAATATAATGTTAGTAGGTAATATAGCGGCTCTTCTGTTTTTCCCCATGATGGTTTAAATTAATAGTTAATAATTTTTTTTTTTTTTCCTCTCTTCTTTCTATTTATCTCATCTCATCATATAAATTATTTGATTCACGCACTAAAACTATCTATGTATTACAAAATTAAATTACAAAATTAAATTGATATTTTAACTAAAAAGACTATCCAAACTTTCATAGTTAATCTTCTTAGAAAGTTCTTTCTTGAAAGAAAATATTTGAGTAGCACTATTAGCAGCAGTATCATTTTCACCAATAGCTTTTACGGCATCAGAAACACCAGAATCGGCAAATTCTTCAGCAGAAGCTTTTGATTGACGTCTACGTTTCTTTTTACCAGAAGTATTTCCAGCTAATTCATCAGTTTCTTGTTTCAATCTCTTAGTTTCCTGTTCAATTAAATATTCCTTGTTTTTAGAAATCCATACAGTCTCTCTCTTTTTAATTTCTTCAGGAGAAAAATAAAATGATTCAAGTTCTTCATCATCTATGTCATCATCACCCAATTCTT
The DNA here is from genome assembly GCA_030573955.1 of Yamadazyma triangularis. Lineage (NCBI taxonomy): Eukaryota > Fungi > Ascomycota > Pichiomycetes > Serinales > Debaryomycetaceae > Yamadazyma > Yamadazyma triangularis. Next base: position 28,182 of record JAJMEC010000107.1, on the reverse strand, counting down.
CCTTTGATGATATTAAATCAAGTCGATCTTGAGAACTAGGTAAATTTGCAACCAAATTTCTTGGTTTAAAAATATCTTTTTCTTCTGTATCAGATACTTCATTAACTTTTTCTGCTTCTTGATCGAGACGTTCATCATCTTCTAATTTTTTCATGGCCAGTTTATATTTATCTTCAGCTCTTTTGACATATTCATCAAATTCTGGCATTGATATATCAAAATCTTTTAAAATATCATAATGACTTTCATCCGAATCAGTTTTTGATTCTTCTTTATCCAACATTTTTCTTAAAGAATTAAAATGTTTCTGTTCTTTAGATATATTAGCTTTGATAGCAGCCACTTGAGGAATTTCATCAAAATTGGTAGTTTCCGATCTTCTATCTTCACTAGATTCAATTTGTTGATTTAAAGTCTTTAATCTTCTACTATTTCTCTTATTTGACATTTCTTCATTATCAATATATTGATGTTGAGACCCATTTTTAGCCTCTTCAAGCATTTTTTTATAACGAGTGATTAATGAAGCTTTTTCTTTCATTTTTCGTTTAACCTTTAATTGTCGTATTCTATTTCTTTCAAAACTAGGAGGATTAGAACTTTCTATACTAGAAGCATCCCGGAATCCTTTAATACTTAAACTTCCGGCATGAGAATTTTTAAATTCATTTAATCTCTTTTGTATGGTATCGGAGGCAACATGAGCTACACGAACAATTTCAACATGATCACGTCTAAAATTATTCATTCTGGATGCTAAAAGTACACAAGCACCAGCAATTCCAGAAGGTCTTCTACCTTCATGGATCCAATCTTGAGCCATGATTTGAGCTAATTTAACTGCATCTTTAGCCACGATCATATTACCATTAGGAACTTCATCAAAATTTAAAGCTTCAACAAAATGTTGAATATATAATGAAGGATCAGCTAATGGTAATTTAATGATATGTAATGCTTTAACCATCTTTAAAAATGTAGCCCCTAAAGAATACACGGATATTTGTAATTTTGAACTGAAATCAATAAGCATATGATGAGTTTTTTCCTTTCTACATGCCACATATAAACAAGCAGCAGTAACATTTTGAGATCGTCTACCTTGAACAAAATTTTGACTTAAAGCTAAATGAAACCAACCATAAGCTGCCTCAGTAACATAATCAGGTATATTTAATGCTATTGAAATATCCTTTATATTTCTTTTAGCAGTAACCAAGGTTTGTTCTCTTGAATTTAATCCATTTTGTCTACCTCCACCAGTAGCTCTAGCTTGATCAACCCCAACCATAGAACCTTGAACCGTAGCTCCTCCAGCCGAGTTTTCACCAAACTGAAGATCACTAACTATGGGATTTTCATGCATAACTAATCCACAGTTCTCACATGTTGTACTACCAGAATTGGATTGTAAATCTGTAATCAACGCTTCAGCTCCACATGCCGAACATAGCTTATTAGGGTTACTCATCGGTAATTAAATAAACAGATTTTACTTAGTTTTTGTTTTTCTGTGCGCAGGGCATTTTTATAGGGAGTACAGGGATGATAATAAAATAAAATGAGGAACAATAATACACGGGGAAACATGAGATCATTAGCGAGAGTGGTAGAGGTGGAGTAGTTAAAAAAGATAAAAGAGGTAAAAAAGTTGAAGAAATAAAGGTTATGAATGATAGTGTGCAATGACGTAGTAGTTTAAATGAGTAATATGGTTTCAGTTTTTATAGTTTTATGTTATTGGTAATGAGTTTACCTTGGAATTTGGTAATGGATTTTCGTCTATAAGTTAAACTCTGTTTGGTATATAAATTTTGCAATTCTTAGTAAATGTAGAAGGAATTGTGAAAAAAAAAAAAAAAAGGTTTAAATCCATAAAATATTACAACATACACAATTCAAAAAACATATTCCAAAACATTTCTACATTTTACCTTGAATGACTTCTCTACAACTCAACCTCTACAACTTTACCTCTACAACTCTACTTCTAGAACCTCTTCCTCTTCTATATCTTCTTTGGTTGCAATTATGGGTTTGGCGCGACCTAATGATCCTTATCAGGGGAAGGAGGCAAATAGATAGATAATATTTTTTCTTTAATAAAGGAGAAAATTAATTTTTATTTTTATTTTTAGTTTATTTTATTTTATTTAAAATGCTGTTACAACTGAATGATCACAGAAGAATAACTTTAGGAAAAGGTGACTTCTCTGATATTAAAAGAGAATCAGATAGAGAAACATCTAGATTTGGTTCTTCTGACAACTTATTCTTTAAACATCCCCAATTATCTAAAGCCCATGGAAGATTAATGAATGATGATGGTCGTTTATTACTCATGGATGTTGGTTCAAGTTTTGGAACTGTAGTTAATGATGAATTTATTAAGCCTCATAGTTTCGTGGAAGTCAAAGATTTTGATAGAATTGGTTTCATTATAATGAGATCAGTATCATATATTAAGAATGTGGTGGATATGAGTGAAGATATTTTGATCCCATTATCTGATTTTGGTAATCCTGGTGTTATGTTACAATTTAGGGTTGTAGTGAATAAGAATGATGAAGATCCTCATTCTATAGATGTTGAATTTGTACCAATTGCTCATTTACATTCAAGAAAGCCTAATGATAATTCTAATGATGAAATCACGATTTTTGAGAATTTTGAATCCGATAATGAAGAACAACAAGCATCGGAAAGATTTGAAAATGACAATGAAAATGATGAACCTGAAGTTATTGATGTTGATGAAGTAATTGATGACCAAAAAGATGATTCTGATGAACAAGAAGATGATTCTGATGATTCTGATGATTCTGATGATTCTGAAGATGCTGAAGATTCTGATGAAAAAAGTGGTAACTCTGATGAATATAATTCTGTTGCAAGTTATGACTTAGAAAATGAAGATAATGATACCCCCCAATCGGATATTGAGGAAAATTCCACAAATGATCCCTATTCTTATAAGAAATATATCTTTGGTGACGGTGAACAATCTGATGAAGATGATTATGACTATGAAGTCAACTGTAGTGATGCTTTGAAGGATGATGATGCCCTGTTATCAGAAGATGAACGTGAAGGGTCTGAGATCGAGGATATTATAACCCATATTTCCCCTAAGAACTATGTCTTAAATTCAGATGAAGAAAGTGAAGATTCTGAGGATGAAGATTATAATGCAAGTCACAGAAAGAAAGAAACAGAAGGAGATGAAGAGGAGGAAGAGGAGGACGATTCCGAGGAAGAAGAAGATGACGATTCTGAGGTAGAAGAAGATGATTCTAAGAACGAAGAAGACGTCAATGACGCAAAAGAACCAGAAGACAAATACATAGGCTGGTTGAGCAATGAAATAATTGCACACTTAGTGCATCAAGGTCTCTTGGGTTATAATGATGTAGTAGATTCAGGAGACTCTATTTCCGGGGATGACTATTGTGGTGATGATTGCTGTGGTAATGATTACTGTGGTGACTGCAATAGTTGTGATGATAGTGAAGAACTGGGTTGGGAATTATCTGATCTGGAAGATGAAGATCTTAATGAAGATCTTTGCTACACTTACAATCCACAACAAACAAGGAAACCAACCACAATCAAATCAGTTATGAAAGAGGTTGGAAAAGGTATGTTTTATGTAATTTCTACGGTTGTAATCTTGGGTATTTATGGCAGTTACCAACAAAGGAATCAATAAGGGTGTTTAGGTTTCAAGGGTTTTTTTTGGGTGTTATATCTTGGTTTGTCTCTAGTAAGTATTGTTTTACGGTTATTTAGAGTTGTTTTCTCTATTAATATATAAATTACCTAATGTTATAGCTTTCATAATATTACCATTATTTATCATTTAATTCCCATCCATATTTAATGACCCCATCTGAGGACTAAACTGAGTCTGTGATGGCATTTGGTTTTGTTGTTGTCTTTGTTGTTGCTGTTGCTGTTGTTTTTGTCTTTGTTGTTGTAAAAGTTGGAATTGACGAAGTCTTTGGAAATAAACAGGGAATTTTTGAAGTAATTGCTGTTGGATAAGTTTTGCTTGTTGCATAGCTTGTTGTTGTTGTTGAGGATTTAATTGAGTTCTATTGGGAGCTACACCAGTGTTACCCATAACAGCAAATGCATTCATTCTACCTTGTAATTGCCTAAAGACTTGTTGTTCTTGAGGAGTCAAAGTACTTTGGAAAATTTGTTGTTGTTGTTGTTGCATATTCAGTCTAGCAGCTTGAGGATTTTGACCTTGTCCACCAGGAGCTGTCATTGGTCGAGAAGGTTGACCTTGTGATTGATGGAATTGGGGTTGTGAATCATGAGGGGTTTGTTGATTACTAACAGGCATTTGTTGTTGTAATTGTTGAACTCTTTGATTAGGAATATTTACTCCCATAACTGGAGTACCCATTTGGGAATTAGGTTGGGAGTGTCCAAGTTGAGGCGATTGATAAGGCCTTGATGATTGCATTTGTTGCATTTGTTGTACTTGAGGTGACATTCTTTGTCTTTTGAGTTGTTGTTGTTGAGCTTGTTGAGCCTGTTGAACTTGCTGTAATTGTTGATTTTGTTGATTTTGTTGATTTTGTTGAGGTTGTTGTTGGCGTTGCTGTTGTTGTTGCTGTTGTTGAAGCCGAAATTGTTGTTGCTGTTGATTTTGTAACTGTTGAGCTCTAATGGCTTGTGCTTTTTGAAACATTTCCCGTTGTTGAGGTGTGGGATTAGTAGAATTAGGTTGAGGAATGGGTTGATTAGTCATTGGTTGATTAGCCATCGGTGGATTAGCCATTGGTGGGTTAGCCATTGGTGGATTACCCATTGGTTGATTAAGATTTGGCTGTGAAGGAGGTCTATTATTGATGAGTTTCTCAGGACTCTGTCCATTAATGGTATTGGTTTGATTAATGGTGTCAATAGAATTACCTTGAAATTTCATAGCCACTGCTGCATCCTTATGAGCCTTTTGAGCCTCCTTTCTCTTACGAATATCTTCAATATATCTTAATCTCATGAATTGACCGGTAGTAGAAACATTGGACGTGGAACCTCCTCCAATCGAGGAAATAGTCCCTTCAGGTTTTCTGTTTTTAAAGTCGGGAACCATTGAACCTTCTTTAGATTTGGATGGGGATCCTGGAGTACCCAACCCACTAGAAGTAACAGCAGGAGCAGAAGAATTGGCACCAGTAGTACCAATACTAGAAGAATTCCCTACTACCATTAACCGTTTATCCAGATCTTCAGTCTTTTTATATTTATTGGATAATAAGAACATAATCTCTTCGTATTCAGATGATTTGTGTAATACTTCATCTTGATGCAAACTTCTTTGGGGTTGTTCAACTTCTGGACGATGCAGATGAATCAATTCATAATCTTGTTTTTCTTCATTCCATACCTTTTTAGGATATTCTTCATCAGGAAAAAGATATGGTTCTTGTTGATAAGGATTAAGAGGAACATTCAAATCCAACTTACGATTGGTCAAGTTCAAAATTTCTGACTCCATTTGTAATGACAAAGGATCGGTAAACCTAGTTAATGCAGAATCGGTATGATAAAGCAAATCATGATACAAAGATAATTGAGTAGGTCTTAAGATTGTTCTATAAGTTTTGGGTTTGACCACAGATTTTACTGATGAAGAAGCTGATGACGATGTATTTGAGCCACTAGATGATGTGTTAGCAGTGTTAGTAGTAGTAGTAGTAGTGGTACTACTACTACCATTATTAGAATCAACAGTCTTCTCGTTGGATTCTTGCAGAGAACCTTTGTTTGAGTCATTATTACCGGAACTACTAACATTATCATTACCAGCTTTACTTCCCGAATTCGACGACTCAGTACCACTAGATACCATATGCCTATGATCATAGACTTGTAATATAAGACAACCATCATAAGATCTAACAGAAAAATCCTTTATCAACTCACTCATTTCCACGGGTATCTCCTCTTTCAACATATGAATTAAAAAATCTTTCACCATGGGTGAAGATTTTGGTATTATATTGGAATCCTGATTATTAAACTTGTAATGAGTTTCATATATATGGAAAGTTAACGATGGAGGATATTTGGAATATTTATTTAGTATTTCTTCTGATGTCACAGCAAAATCATATTTCTTATTAGGTTTACCTTTTAGTTGTTGTTGATTTTGCAGTAGTTGTTGATCTTTCTGAGGACCGGGTAATGGTTGATTTCCATTTTGGCTCTGTCCATTCAATTGGCCGTTGGATGTAACAACACCTCCATTCGCTTCTCCTTTCATCAATTTATTGATTTATTACTTTTCACACACAACAGATATTAAACCAGAATAATCTATTTGTCCAATAGTAAAGGATTGAATATAATACACGTGATGGACAAAGGTATTAATATAGGAGAGATAAATTACAAAGGGAAAAGAGTCCCAATAAGATAAATTGATATATTAGGTAGAAAAGTATTTTTTTTCGTTTTGTTCTGTTCTGTTGATAAAATTCTGGAGAGCATCACGTGCAGGGAAGTACAAAGTAGATATATATATATATATATCGATATATATATCGATAGATATTCATATATATATATACATTCATATATACACATTCATATATACACATTCATATGTAACGAAAAGAAAAGATTTTATTTTTACTTCATCTCATCTTCTATATTACGTCGTTAAGCTTTGGTTGGATTCATTGTTAAGACAAAATTCTAACAATTTATAAAGTTTCATTCTGTCGATTTCATTAAATACCCAAAGACCATAAATATCACCTAATAAATTCTTTACAATAATCAAATTATCATTTAATTCAACATCCATTTTTGGAATTCCATTATTATTCAACCCATTTGGAAAATAAAGTCCAGTGACTTTATTTGGTAAAAGCCCTATAGAGAAACAATCAGGATTATTTCTACTTAAAAGTATAAGTCCATAACAAAATAAGTTTTGTAAATCTTGTAGGGTTAAAGGATAATAGTTATTAGGTGGAGGAACCTTAAAATCACGTAAATATAATGTCAATGTCCCTTGATAATCAGTCTTATTCCATTGTTCATTTTGATCATCAAATTTATACACCACACAATAAGATGTAAAATATAACAATTTTTTTATGGATGAATCATATCGACTTATCACGTTATAATTTAGCGTTGTTCTATAAAGTTCCAATGCTTTTTTCCTCGAAATATTCTCTTGTTTCAACTCTTTTTTATTGGTTGACTTAGCCATGGTGTCGGGGGTTAATGAGAGATTGATTGTATTTTTCACCGAAAATTCGCAATTAAATCAAAGAGCAATTAGAGATTGAATAGGAATCAATTTTTTTTTTCTTTTTTCTTCTTCTTCTTCCTTTCTTTTGATTTAAATTATTCAATTGATTCAAATTATTTAATTGATTATGTTTTCTCAAGTGTTTAAACAAAACTTAAGAGCTCAATCCATGCGTGGATTTAGAACTTCTACCCCTTTGGGTGTTCAAGTTGGTGATAAACTTCCTCTGTCCACTTTATTCCTCGATTCTCCTGGTAATGCTGTGGATCTTAGTGCCGAAATTGGTAATAGTAAAGCAGTTATTGTAGGAGTTCCAGGAGCATATTCTCCAGGATGTTCCAAGAGTCATGTTCCAGGATACTTGAATAAATTAAGAGCCTTTAATGAAAAAGGTTACAGTAAGATCTTTGTTGTTGCTGTTAATGATCCTTTTGTCATGTCGGCTTGGGGTAAAGATTTATCCGAAAACTCCATTTCAAGTGAACAAGTGAAATTTTTATCTGATTCCAAAGGTGAATTTGTTGGTGCATTAGACTTAAAATTTGATGCTACCAAAGTGTTTGGTAATGAAAGATCCAAGAGATTTGCTTTATTAATTGAAGATGGTTCTGTTAAACAAGCTTTTGTTGAACCTGATAATGCTGGTATCAATGTTTCTGACTCCGAAAAGGTGTTACAACAAGCTTAGGTTTTGAAGTAGAACGTTGTGTATAGTGAGGTGGTTGGTTGTTTTATAGGTGTTATGTAGAAAAATCAATACTATCGCGATCTTTACATTAGATCATTATATTAATGATACTTTTGGGTTCATTGAAGGTATCGGTACTTTCCAGAACGGTACTTTCCGGAACTATACCTTCCAAAATACTCTCCAAACCATTTTCCAAAACACTCTCCAAAACACTTTCCACATCAAAAATAGATCATGATATAAAAACATGTAAGGATTGGCTACAATCATCTACATATAAGACAATTCCTACCAAAGAATTCGATATAACTTATAGCCGGGCCTCAGGACCTGGAGGACAAAAAGTCAACAAGACATCTTCAAAAGCCACTGTTAGTCTTAAAGATCATCGATGGTTAAATCCAACGTTCTGTTATTGGATTCCTAACGCCATAAGAGATCAACTTAAACATAATAATGTGCGATATGTGACTAAAAATGATGGATTAGTTATTCAAAGTGATACTTCTAGGAATCGAGAAGTCAACACTGAAGAATGTTTTAAAAAACTTTGGCAAGAAATTAAAGCCAACGTATACTTTCCTAATGAAGTAAGTGAAGATGGTAAGAAGAAATGGGAAAAGTTGGAGAAAGAACATAATAATAAGAGACTACTAAGTAAGAAGTATCAAAGTGATAAAAAAAAGTCAAGGATAAAGAAGTTTGACGTTTAGGGAGAAGTGGAAAGGACGAATTAGTAGCCATGAATGTATATATATATACATATACATGTAAACACTATAGTAAAGACTACAAGTACCATAGACATACAAAATATAACAATTTCGCATTCGACAACTATTTTCATCTCTTCAATAATGCAACTTTCAGAATCCATTGATGAATGTATAAAGTCAATAGATTTGATTGTTAAGAATGTAATACATAATGATAGTCATTCACAATTAACTGATTTGAATGATTTTAATGTGTTTGACAATAAGTTTACTGAAATACAGTCAGTTCTAGATCAATCTTCTTTTGACTATGCTATTAAAATGCCATCTACTGATAATATGGAAGAGGAAGAGAAAACAAAAATTGAAACAGAAGTAAAGAAGTTTAATGATCTGTTTGAAAGAAGAACATCAGACTTTATTTTATTTAGAGCTTTTGATGGTATTACTCAGCAATATTTAAACAAGTTGATAGAACAACATAAGATTGAAAGTGATGGTGGTGAAACTGGTGAACCTGTTGAAGGTAATGAAAGTGGTGAAACTGGTGAAAATGATAATTCAATTACAGTGGGCGAATTTCAAGTTTCTTTATTCAAAATATCAATTTATAATGACCTTTCAATTATGTTAGATTTCCAAATTCATATAATTATAAATTCAAATCCTGAATTAAAGAAATGTTTTTATAATGGATTATCCAAAATCCTGAGTACACTTTTTGAAATTTCAAGTTATGAATTATTGCTTTTTTGGAATTATTTAGATTCAAGATTAAGTATAATTGATGAAAAAGTGTTTAAAAAAGATTTGATTAGTGATAGAATATCCATGTTAGAAATATGTAATCCTATTACTGATAAATTCCATAATAAAGACAATAACAATAAAAGTGATTCATACAAAAAAGATTCTTTTAATGATAGATTGGATGCTAAAATCAGAATCTTTTTAAATAAATTATTTAGCTTTGAAGATAATACTGGATTAAATCGGTATTTCTCTACGGCTTCAAGAATTAACAATGAAATCTTACCTAAAAAGAAGGAACCATTTATGAAAGATATTATAGAATGTAATAAAGCATTCAGAGATCCTTATTATTATATGAAACCATCAAATAATAGACAATTAAAGGAAATTTCCAGAATATTTTTAAAGATTGTTGATTATTTGACAAAGGAAGAAACAAAATACTTAAATTCTACCCCTAAACGAGATCCATATTTCATAAAACCTAAACCTACACAGGAAGAAGAGAAATACATAAAACAAAAGTATATCACAAAACCATACTTCCCTGAACATTATTGGATAAGTGTATTTAATAACAATCAAGCCACATTAGATGATGAAAGAATGGATGATCAAGAGTTTCTGTCCCGATTATTTGATAATTCCCAAATTCGTCAAATATTTTTGGTTCAGATTTACATCATTAGTAGTTTATTCACTGAATTAACCCTTGCTGGGAAAAGAGACTTTTTTAAAACCTTTAATTTACCAGCAAATACTAAGCATATAATAGATGATTCAACTAATGAATTGACAGCAAAAACATTCTATAAAATAAAGAGAGAATTACCCAAGAATTTTAGAAATTGTGACAATCAATTTTCTTTCTTATTACAACATATTATTGGTTCAGAAATGTTTTGGTGGTGTTGGTTAATTCATGGTAAAGATCCCAATACCAATCAACCATTATTAACTAAAAAGTCCATCACTGATAATGAATTAGAAGAAAACAGTAATAAATTCAAATCCTTATTCCCATTTAAAGAAAAGAAATACTTCAATGTTTACGTTACTCCTCAATTATCTAGAAAGATGAAGACGCCAACGGGATTGAATGCTATTCAAGTCAAACATTGGGATTTATCAGAACCAAATGATGATGAAAATGAAGAAACAAAAAGTGTTCTGAAATGGCGTAAACTCCGTCAGCAACGGAACCATTCTTGGTTAGACTTTAATCATACTGAATCCTTTACTAATGATAAGAATGATGTCAATATCGATAATATGGATATTGATAAACAACCACAGCAACAACAACAATAACAATAACAAGAGCCAGATGATCCTAAAGTCAAACAAATGAAAACAGAGTAAATAAATCCATTAATTCCGTTGAAGTACTTAAATAAAGTGTATTTATAGATTGAATATATTCTCCATAGTTAAAGAGGTTTGCGATTCACATCTCCTTCAAATGACATCTCCTTCAAATGGTTCAAACACCATTTTTGCAAACGCGTTTAAATTTAAAAATTGCAAATACTTTAACAGACGCCTAAATAACTAAAAGTTAAACGATTCCATTGAAATGGTTAGTGGATCTCCTCTTTCTGTCAAGACAGAAGATGTAGATAATTCACAGAAAGGCAAAGGAATTGGTTATAGAACAAGAGCACGTTCTAAATCAATTGAACAGTATAGTTCTGAGTCTGAAAGTAGTACAATTGATACTCAACAAGCCACGGTAGACACGAGAAGACCTACTAAGATACAAGTAACAGATCATATGGCAAATGAAGAACAAATGAATAGATCTGAGGAATTGAATTCATCACCCATTAAGAAAACCCAAGAATCTCGTTCTACATTAAACTCATCACCTATTAGTTCCAGAAAGACAGTAGTGTTTTCTGATGATTTAGTGAGTAAGTTACCTGATACTTATGTTGTGGATCCTAGACCAGTAGAATTAACAGCTACTCCCAAAAGATCCATTTTGAAACCACTGGTCGAGATTGGTGGTTCTCTTGGTGATACAAATTCTGACTTTAGTTCTTCAAATCCATTTTTACCCGAAACCCCATCATTTTGGTCTAATGGAACTATTGTCCAATTACCAGCAGATTCTCCAAACTTATCCGCCTTAATAGAAGGAAGTATTGAAGTTTTGAAAAACAAAAATTTCACCAAAAGATTTGAAGTTTATGCATCATTAAATTATAATTTTAGAATCAATAAACCTGAAACTATAATATCAATTTCTTCAAAACTGAGGTTCAATAAAAATCTGCCAAAGAAAAGTCCTAATTTGCATAATAAATCACTGCCAAAGCATCACCAACAACAAAAATCATCTCCTACTAGATTTTTCAATAGTTCTCCTATAAAATTATCTGATCAATATGATGAGAATCCTATTTCTATATTGTGCAATATTATAATTAATGATATTGTTACTACTGAAAATGATTTGTTTCAAAATGGAGATGATAAAGAGAATAATGATTATACTAATCACGACAAATATAACCCATTTTCTGTTCGTATAGTAAGTCAAGGATTAAAGCTTGTATCATTTTTAATGATTGAACCTGACTTGAATAATTTGATTAATGTTGATGACGCCAGATGGTTTTACAAACATGCTTGTTTGATGATAGTGAATCAAAAAATATCCAAAACATTAATTGGTCCATATATCAGTATTATTAAAGAATGCAAATTCAGCCCAAAGAAAAAAAGACTTATATTTAATTCCCCAGGAAATATTAATTTACCAGAAGAACTTTTATTTAGTCTTTTAAATATGAAGTCATTTCCAAGTTCTTCACTTGTTATTGAAAAATTTGTCACTTTGAAAAATTTAGTCATTAACTTTCCAACAATGATGGCCCACAATTTTAAGCATTGGTTCGAAATATTTTTAATGAATTTGTGTGATTATTCTTCTCCATTATACCTGAAGATAATAGGCTGTGAAGTTACTGCTTTATTAGAAATTGCTAAAACTTTCTTATCTAACAAGAATATTATATTCATGGTAAGAGAAATCCTTGATAGACCCGTTGATAAAGATTCGAAATCAATGATATCTGACCTTAATGTGACATTATCATATGATGATTCTTGTAATAATATAACTCATTTTGATTATATTACTTTAGCTCTTGAAAGATTAGTGGAATGTGAAAGATATAAACAGGCCATGGATATATGGGTATCAATCAGTCTATTGACTTGTGATAAAAATGAAGGTTACGAGAAATGGAAAAATATAGATAAATGGATCAACGTTTTTAGGTCTTGCTTAGTCACTAGAGTACCCGAAATTCAAGTCAATACGATTTCTGCGTGGAAAGCAGTAATTTATAATTTGTGTGTCAATGATTTGGATGATTTATCCAAATATTTAAAGTCTGGAGATATAATTGCTAGAGATGACACTATAGTAATATCCGATAAACTTAAAACAAAATTCCAATTGTTGTCATATATAATTTCTGAGACAGAAATATTCACATATTCTAATGATGTAATTGAAACAATTGACAGTTGTATTCTTTCAATGGTTTATACTTTGATGAATCCACTGATTTTCAAAAACTCCAAATTTCTTCAAGTTTATTGGGATCATTTGATCATTCCAGCTTTTGAAAGATTTTATTTTAAAGATACTACTATAAAAAGAGTTCCTTTTATGGGAATTAAATTATTAGTAAGACTTTTAAAGAAATGTAACAGTGTGGATGAACGTTCATTTAATCCTTTGAGATGTCTTGGAATTGAATCTGTTTCCACAGATGAAATCAATTCTTTAAGTCCTAGATGGGCTATAATTCATAGTGATAAAATTCTTCACCTTTTATTACTTAGTGCTCAATGTAAAAACATTAAACCTGGGGTAAAAATTTCACTTTTAGCAACATTTACTAATACAATTAAAGGAAATTTACTGAAAGAAAATCAAAATTCTGCTCCAGTGCTTAGGATTATAAAAGGATTCCATGATATATACAAAGAGATTTTGGTAAATGAAGATTTAACCTTGGATAATATTACAAAAATCTTTAGTATAGTTGCTGATACTTTCTTGTTAACCAATATTAGTGGAGTTGAATTAGATGAAGAGAAGAGATCGGAGGATTTGATTTCTTTGATTATAAACACATCAAAGCAGAGAATGTCTCAGGAAGATTTCTCTACTTTATGTGGTCGATTGGTAGAATCAGTTGAAAGTTCCAAGAGATTACCACTTTTACTTGGGTTTAAGAAAACAAACCTAATAACTAAAGATAAAATTGTTGATGATCTTATTGTTGAAAATTTAAAGACCTGTAAGTTTAATGTCAATTGTGATAAAGAGTTGAAATTAGTTGGATCATTATTTGAACTTATGACAGAAGATTATCATGCTATAACCAAATGTGTAATTCAAGATTTAGTACTTTTAAAAGAAAAAGAATTTGAAAGAGCCTTAAATTTGGTTTCTATTCAAAAATGGTCATTACCAATATTTAAGTTTTTTGTCATTTTGGTTCATGATGCTCCTTACAATCATTTGAAACAAATGACATTCAATCTTATTCTTTTACGTTGGGAAAAAGATGATACATTTATCGATATGATTCGATTCCTAATTGAAAACAATTTAAATCTTGAATTGTTTAATATTAGAAAACCAATGATGAAAAGAAGAAAAACCATTCATGGATTTCTTGGGTTTGAATTTAAAAATGTTTGGAAATCATACCTTATCCAACTTCGAGAATCGGGGAATTTCATATTGTTAGACCAATTTTTAATGACTTGTTTTGAATCTGATTTTGAGATTAAGCCATTAATTCACAATGAGTGGGATAGATTACCTCTTCTTAAAGAAGCTTGGTTAAAACAATATGGTCAATTATATATTGAGTCTCATAGTTCAACCCCCAATACAGAAACTAGAGAGTCACCTGTTTCTGTCAACAACAGTCTTGATGTTTACAATACTACTTCTGCCGATGCAATTAGTAGTTTCAAGGACAAAACTGACCAACAAGAATCTCTGTCGGATGAAGAATCTGATGTACCGGATAATACATTCTCCCTGGAGACAGGTAATGATAGAGGTGATGATAGTATTATCTCCACTGATGATGAAATTGAACCAGAATCGTTTTCTAGCAGGAAAAGACTGCTTTGTGAAGAGGATGAGGAATTAACAACTAAAAAGCCCAAACCATCACTAGAGGGTGATGACAATTCCAATAATGCAAATAATTCCAATAATCCCACTAATACCTATGTGGAAGTCAAAAGTTCATTAGATACTGAGAATTTGCAGTCAATTTCCAAATCATGTCAAATTAATCATCTCATAAATTCCATTGATGAGACTGACCTTAAAAACTTGTCCACTTCAGACGTTAGTACTTTGGAAACCAATTTGTTAGAATTTCTTCTTAAAATTCGTAAAGTTCGTCAATAGAATATGTAGATAAAAATGCATTCATACAAAGGATAATATTTTCTCATCGCGTTGACTTTTTTTTTCAAGTTTAGAGAATATATAGAAAGTTCCATTGGGTTTACAAATAGATTATGGTAAATAAAAGAAAGAGAAGTTTTAAGCAAGAGACTTCACAAAAACCAAACAAAAGACTATCAAATAGAAAGAAGAAACAGGCTAAAATTGTACCTGCGGAAAACCGATATACACCATTGACATCAGAAGATGATAATAGGGAAGCGTTAAGTCAAGACCAACTAATCGATAATAATGCTAGTGATTATAGTGATGATGATGATGATGATGGCAATGATATAGTGATTCAATCGACTGATGATGAAGATTCAGAAGATGTGGTGATAGAGTCAGACGAAGAGAAGAGTGATAAGGAAAAGAGTGATGAAGAAGAGAGTGAAGAACCTAAGCAAAAAAGTCGTAAGATCGAATCTAATGAACTAAGTAAGAATAGTGACTTTATTGGGCTTGGATTTGAATCGTCTGAAGATGAAAAAAACTCGGATGATTATGATGATTATTCAGATGATGGTATTATCAGTAATGATGAAGGACAAATGAACGTTAATGCTTCACCCACAACATTATATCCTTGGATAAAAGCACATGACCATTCCAAACAAAAGGAAATTGCCGATTGGCTTACCATGGAAATTAAAGATTTTGTCAATTATATATCACCTTCAAAGGAAGAAATCATGACTAGAAATTCTGTTATCAAAAGATTAAAACTGAGAATAACTGGTTTTTGGAAAAACACAGAGACTCATGTATTTGGATCCAATGCTACTGATTTATATTTGCCAGGATCAGATATAGATATGGTGGTAGTCTCTGATACTGGGGAGTATGAAAATCGGTCTAAATTATATCAATTGTCATCATTTTTCAGAAACAATAAACTTGCTAAAGACATAGAAGTTATAGCGGGAGCTAAAGTCCCCATTATAAAGTTTTCTGATCCCCAAACAAATATAAATATCGATATATCTTTTGAAAGAGTTAATGGTATAGAAGCAGCAAAGAAAATCAGAAAATGGCTATCGACTACACCTGGTTTAAGAGAATTGGTTCTTGTTGTAAAACAATTCTTAAGAAGTCGTAAATTAAACAATGTTCATGTTGGTGGTTTGGGTGGATATTCAACAATTATTTTATGTTATCATTTTCTTAAACTACATCCCAGATTACTGTCTAATAATATGAGAGCCATGGATAATCTTGGATCATTACTTATTGAATTCTTTGAGTTATATGGAAGAAACTTTTCTTATGATAATTTAATTATTTCTATTGATCCTATCACAGATTTACCAAAATATTTAAAGAAATTTGACCATCCGGCTTTGTCAGCCACAAGAAACCCCTTTTCCATTATCGTACAAGATCCTTCGGATCCTAATAATAACATAACTCGTTCGTCCTATAATTTAAGGGATATAAAGAAAGCTTTTGGAGGAGCATTCCAATTGCTTACAGATAAATGTTATTCTTTGAATGCTGCGTCTTATAAGAAGAGAATTGGTCAACTGATTTTAGGTGACATTATAAAGTTTAAAGGAAAGGAAAGAGATTTTAATGATGAAAGAAATTTGGTTATAAACACAGCTTTAGTTAAGGATGATGATGAAAATCAACCAGCAGAAATTGAAGAATCCTTAGAATTAGGAAATGAAAATAAACAAGCTTTTTATTCAGATGTCACTGTGGAAAGTGATGATGATACTGATTTCGGTAATGATCAAAATAAAAATCAGTCTAAAGGATCAGTAGCTGATTACCTTGGAATAGAGAACGGTGAAGAAAATTCTGAAGAACATAATGAAGAACATAATGAAGATCACAATGAAGATGAAAAAGAAGAAAAGAAGAAAAAATCTAGTCTACAAAAAGATGTGAAACGTGATTACTGGAAACAAAAAGGTCTTGAATTATAACATGTGTATTATATATATATATCTATCTATCTATCTCTATAGATATACATAATACCAAAGCATAAACGTACAGTACCTTCTTAACAACTTAACAACATGAATTGTTGTTTGTAGAAGTAAATGAAGAGTTTAAAATATTAATTTTCTGGTTTTTGTTGGATTCCCTCTCTTGTTCAAGTTTCTTATAATAATTATCAAAGAAGGAATCATCAATTTCATCTATTATATTATCAAATAATGATTCAACCCCATCACCAGTTTTAGCACTAGTTATATAGTTTTTAATATCACGATTATCTTGCAAGAAATCGTTAACTTCAACAGAAGTCTTGGAGTTGGAAACATCACTCTTGGTACCAATCAACTTAATCTTGATAGTAAAATCATTAGAACTATCATTATTTAGTTTTAGTTGATCAATCCAATATTTCGCTTTAGAAAAACTATCATCAATATTATTTAAGTCATAACAAATTAAAGCAACCCTAGAATTCCTATAATACATTGGAGTTAATGATCTATATCTTTCCTGACCAGCAGTATCCCATATTTCAAATTTAATGGTTCTATTGTTTGTTTTAGAACTGTAATCTTTAGTTATGAATGCAGCTCCTATAGTATTAGGAGTATTACCCTCAAAGGTATCTGTAGTAACTCTATGAACCAAAGAGGTCTTCCCAACAGAAGAATCTCCAAGAACAACTATCTTGTATGAAGGAAGTGGTACATCGTCTTCAGTTCCTGACATGACTAACAGTGATAGGGAGAAGTGCGAGAGATGAGATAACACAAGTAATAAGCGTTTATATATGTAAATATGTAAATATATAGATATATATATATATATATATATATATATAACCTATATAACCTCTTCAAAAAGTACAAAACCATCATTAAAATCATCAGTCAAGATCAATTATCTAAATTCATATCATCTAATTCATCTAATAACTCATCAATAGCAACTTGAGGACCTTCATCTTCATCAGCCATTTCACTCTCATCATCACCATGGTTAACTGGGTTATCACTCTTATATAAATTAACTGCTTGTCTCATTTCAGGATCTTCTTCTAATTCTTGTAAGAAGACTTCATAATCTCTTTCAGCTCTTTCTTGTTCTTGTTTAGCAGCTCTGGAATCGGCATTAGCTTCTATATCTTTGTGTTCTCTAGCCATTCTCTTCAACTTCCAGTTTCTGCTCTTAGATTTACGGGAGGTTCTTGGGTAGAATTTCTTAACTAATATAACTTCAGGGGTGTTATCAGGATCAAGGGAATCCCAAAGATCTGAATTGAAGTTAGAATTGGTCAAAAAGTAACCAAGACAAGAATCACCTGGGTGTAATATACCACCTAAATGAGATCTAATGTAGTATGATTGATCAGTTACTCCCATATCACTTTCCCGACATACAGTTATATCAGCTAATACTTTTTTATTTTTGACGTCACCGGTAGGTTCAACATCTAATACAATAAATTCCACTAATTGTGTCACATTAGCTAAAGAATAAAATGGACTTCTCCAGTATACTTGAGCTGATAAATCAGCTGATTGTAAAGTAAAAGGATCTATGAAATGAATCATATTACTAACTTTTGAACATAATACAATTCTGGAAATATTACCTAAAGAATTAGCAAGTTTTTTAGGTAATACAAGTAAATCATCTCTACATACTGGAGCGATTTCCACCGAGAATGAAAACTTATAGGTATTGGAACCTGAATGAATATCTTGACTGATTAATTCTTCTGATCTCTTATATTTAATTGGGGTGACAGAATTTAAGAAATCAATCATTTTAACGGCATGATTCTTTTGAGAATAAAAGAAATCTAATCCATCAGAAGTTTCTTGAATAGATACAGTATCCACATGAGCATTATGTCTCAAAATCATTTGTTCTAAATACAAAAACGTTCTTTTATGAGAAACTTTTTGTCTAATTTGAACCGTGGCTCTCCAAGTATTAGGAGTATAAGATTTGGCACAATCAGGACATTGCATGGCATTAACAATATATTCCACTTCAAAAGTTTGTTGAATAATGGCATTATTCATGGCTTCTCCTTGAACAGTTAATTTAACTCTAATTCTACGTGAATGAGGTTCTGTCCAGATAAAGGATGCATCCACCAACCTTACTCTACTCAATCCTTTTAATCTTCTCAAACACAATGCTAACAATTCTCTAGACTCAAGTTGAGCTTTAATCCATTGTCCTGGCGGTTGTAAGTATCTTTCACAGTTTCTACAAAATGATAAATGGGCTTCTCTGGGGATGCCTTGGGTGATGTCTACTGTCAATTTAATACAGTCTGTACACATCACCATTCCACTTGAACCATCCATGGGGATACCACAGTTACAACATAATACTGTTGCAACTCCTCCCTGTTCTGCGGGATTCAACTGGGTATAGTTTGACATATTTGTAATGAAATCAGAAGTAATGAAAAAGTATTAAAGTCTTAGTAATTTTTTTTTTTAATCTCATCACTGATTATATAATCAATGAATAATAGTGAGCGCGACAAAACCGGTAGTGTTGGACATAGTTGTCGATTGGATAGAACGAACAATATCATGGTGGATAGGAGGAAGAATACATCGAATAGACCCACTGGGGACTCAGGACCGAAATTGAAGCAGCAAAAGACGCAGGGAAGTATTAAAGAGGAAAAGGACGTGAAAGAGGAAGAGAAAGAAGAAGAGGAAGAAGAAGATACAATTCACGATGCACAGAAGGACGAAGATACTTCAAAGCAGGATGAAACTCATGATAAACTAGAAAAGGGAATCAAGCAAGAAAATCCCGATGATATTATGGAACAAAATGCATCTGTGGGAGAAGGTAAAGAAGAAGATGAGAAAAGTAATGAGATTGATAATCATAATAATGATCATAATAATAGTCATAATAATAATAATAATAATAATCATAATAACAATAATAATAATAATAATAATACAGATGACAATAATAAAGACAACGATAACACTAATAATGAAGACAACGATGATGACGATGATGAGGAGGATGAAGCTGCAGAGGAGAGAAAAAGAATCACCAATTTCAATTTCGATGGAATTGAATATTCATTTAAGGAAAGGCCGTCGGTAATAGAAGAAAAAGAAGGTCATATTGAATTTCGAGTGGTGAATAATGATAATACTAAAGAAAATCTCATTGTATTGACAGGATTAAAGAATATTTTTCAAAAACAATTACCTAAAATGCCTCGTGAATATATTTCCCGATTAGTTTATGATCGAGCTCATTTATCAATGGCAGTAGTTCGTAAACCTTTGACTGTAGTGGGAGGTATTACTTATAGACCCTTTGATAATCGACAATTTGCTGAAATTGTATTTTGTGCTATTCTGTCTACAGAACAAGTTAGAGGGTATGGAGCTCATTTAATGAATCATTTAAAGGATTATGTTAGAGCTACTTCTCCAGTAAAATATTTTTTAACTTATGCTGATAATTATGCTATAGGATATTTTAAGAAACAAGGGTTTACTAAGGATATTAGTTTAGATAAATCCGTTTGGATGGGGTATATAAAAGATTATGAAGGAGGGACATTAATGCAGTGTGAAATGTTACCATCAATTTTAAGATATCTTGATCTGGGGAAGATTTTATTATTACAACGAGCAGCAATAGAAAGAAAGATAAAAATTAGATCTAAATCTCATGTGGTTCGTCCCGGATTACAAATCTTTAAAAATAATAATGACGTTTCATTAAATCCCGTTGACATACCCGGATTATTAGAAGCTGGATGGCTGGAAGAAATGGATAAATTTGCTCAAAAACCAAAGAGAGGTCCTCATTATAATTTCATGGTAACATTATTATCAGAATTGACAAATCATCCATCTGCATGGCCATTTGCTGTAGCTGTAAGTAAAGAAGAAGTTGGTGATTATTATGATGTTATTAAAGAACCAATGGATTTGGGAACCATGGAACAAAAACTTGAAAATGATAAATATGAATCGTTTGATCAATTCCTTTATGATGCTAGATTAATCTTTAATAACTGTCGAGCTTATAATGCTGAAACGACTACTTATTATAAAAATGCCACTAAACTTGAAAAATTTCTTAATAATAAGATCAAAGAAAGTCCTGAATATTCTCATCATCTTGAATAAGAATTGTATAAATAAAACCCCTTTCATATAGATCCTTTTTGTATAGTATATTTTCATGATAACGATGAACAAATTTCCGAGTAATCGCGATCTTTTTGTTGAAGAAAACTAATGGAGAAAGCAATTATTTCATTCTTTTTCTTAGATTAAAACAGGGAATTTAGTAACCATCGAATAAAATAAATAATGCCAGGAACAGTTTATTCTTATGCAGAATCATCAGAAGTAGCTGCAGGGCTTGGTAAGCATGTAATTAAAGTACAAGATGAAGCCATTAGCAAATCAGGGACATTCAAAATTGCTCTTAGTGGAGGATCTTTAGGTAAAGCATTAAGAAGAGCTTTAATTGATAATAAAGAAATAGCACCAAAAGTTAAATGGGATAAATGGCAAGTATTTTTCAGTGATGAAAGATTGGTTCCAATTGATCATGAAGATTCAAATTGTGGGTTATTTCTTAAACTGGTGGTTGAATTCTTACCAGAAGGAACCGGTAAACCAAATGTTATGTCAATTGATGAAACTTTATTGACAGGTGAAAATGGACAATTAGAAGGTGTAGATGTTGAAAAAGATTTAGAAATAACTAAAAATTATGAGAGTAAATTACCTGGTGATAATAAGATTGATTTAATTTTATTAGGTTGTGGTCCTGATGGTCATACTTGTTCATTATTCCCAGGTCATAAATTGTTACAAGAAAGAAATGAAGCCATTTCTTACATTAATGATTCTCCAAAACCACCACCAAGAAGAATCACCATTACTTTCCCTGTGTTGGAAAAAGCCACTTCCATTGCTTATGTTGCTGAAGGTGCAGGTAAGGCTCCAATTTTAAAAGAAATTTTTAATGATGCTTCTTCCAAATTACCTTCCAAGTTAGTCAATGATTTAAATGTTGATGTTTTGTGGTTTGTCAATGATGAAGCCATTCAAGGTGTTGACATTATTCCTTCTAAATATTAAACTTGGTATATACTGTTTATGAATATTCTACCAAATCTCTATTAGAACATTCTTTGTCTATACTACTACTGCTACTACTACTACTTTATCTCTATCCATTCTATTCTCGTCAATGTAAAACCCCCTGTCTACTCCTATTCATTAGTCGTCTCTATACCGTCACCATGGTCTTGAACGCGAGTCATGAAGGAAACTTTCATTCATTTTATCATTTAGGAGTCATGTGTATGTATAATAAGACAAGAAGGAAACTAAAAAGAGAATAAAACTAACAATTGTAGCACTTGGGGTAAGTTTATGGTTATGTCCTAAAAATAATCATCCATTGAATGATAAATTGGTTACTTTAATGAGTTCTTTAAGCACATTATTCCCCGGACTGCCACCAAGGTTTGAACCTCATATCACTATTACTAGTAATATATCTATTGATAGAGAGAATCCTCATGATGATGTGGATCGGATATTATCAGCGGGAGCTGCTGCTATGAACTCATTACCTAAAAAGCATTCGAATTTGATAACTCTTGGAAAAGTTGATAGTCAAAGACTGGTGTTTAAAAAACTCTATTTTCAAGCTGGGAAAGATCCTAATTTATTATCATTTACTAGAATAATTAGAGAATTGTTTGTCATACTACCCTATAAAATAGAACAAGAAAACATGAGACTTAATCCTCATTTATATACAAAAGATAGTCATGGAAGTATGGTTAGAAAAAACCTGCTTAAAAAGGGGAAACAATCGCAATCGACAGAACCGGTTCAAGAAACTGCTATTGATATTAATAGATTACAACAAGAGGCTGCGATTGAAGCAGCTGAATGGCTTATTGATGAGTATGATCCTCATTTATCCTTGGTATACAGTAATATTTATCCAATTGATAATGCCTTGTGGAGAACAATCAAAACTAGAATTCAAGATTATCTTAGTATTGAAGATTGTGATTCCGAGGGTTTGGTTGATAATGGTCTTAGTTGGGATGGTGGGGTCTTAAAATTGGTATTAACAGAAGGTGATGTAAATGATTGGGTAACTTTAGGTAGCGTAGACTTACACTAATTTGTCGAAAGTTTTGTATTTTAGTAATATATGAGTAAAACTAAAGTAGAGACAAGTAGTAGTTTCCTCTTCATACAGTACATAATACCTAGTAGTTGTCTCTTTATACAGTACAATATATGAAAAAAATTCAAAAAAAAATAATGAAGGGAGCGAGGTTCGAACTCGCGCGGACAACCGTCCAACAGATCTTAAGTCTGCCGCCTTAGACCACTCGGCCATCCCTCCTGGGATCTTGAAATCTTTCCTCTATCGCTGATTTTCCTATGCACAGAAAAAACGGATAATATCGCTGGTTTTTACTATACTTGAAATAAAAAATACATCGCTTCGCAAATTTTACTATGCTCAGAAAAAGAAAAAAATGGGGTCATTGTAAAACACACGACCTGTGAAGAGAAGTTAAAAAAGTTTAACCGGTTTGAATACAACTAGAAGAATAACGTATTTATTGAATTCTTGTTTTATATATGAGTAGAGAATATAATAAAGGGTGGAGATAACCGTTAGTAGGAAAATCTAGTCTTAAATGATTTGCAACCAACAAGGGAAGTGAAAGAGAAGAGGGTTTGCAAGATCACTTTACAAAATACTGTTACTACTTTTGCAACCATTTTTAAATAAGGAAATTGTAGATTTTAGAGACCATAAAAAAGAATATAATTAATGATAAATGAGAATATTATAATTATTCTAAAGTTTTTAGTTTTATTCCTGGTGAAACATTTTAGATCATTGTGCCGGATAAATTACTATGGCGATCACTTTTTAAATGGATCGCTATGATCGCTAGCAGTATTATACTGGGTGGAGTCATTCTGGAGCCATCATTACATTTTATAAGTTGTTGATGATGTCATTAGGTTCTTATTCTGGTTCTATTTGTATGAAAACAAGAGAATCGGGTATTTTATAGGTGTTAAAGGTTAAACTATTGGTAACGAGAGTGATCGCTCTCAAATTGATGTGATCGCTTTTATTTTAGCACAATGATCAGGTCAAATCAATACGAAAATGATAGAAGAGTAAAGAGAATAATCTGACAGTGTAAAATAAGAATGTAGACTTTCTGGCTTAATGTAAATCATGACATTGAAGTAGGGGAAGGAAACATTTAGTGGTTTTTCATTAGTAACTATATATTTTGCAACACTCAATTAAATAATCTGCTTTAATGGATAGAAGTTGATTAGCTTAGGGTAAATAATTTATTAAAGTGTAGGAGTCTTGTTTAGTAAAGAGAGATATAATCTGAATTTGTTTGTAATTTTAGAAAACGTGTGAAGTATTTAAAGAAGACTATTCTTTTTTATTTTGAAAATTTGCAATCAATAAGAGATCAAATTGTTTTATATAATTCGCAGAAATTAATGGATGCAAAAAATGATAAAAATGGAAAGAATAAAAAACAAAATTAAATAATTAAAATAAAATAAAATAAAATAAAATATCTACTGATATCATATCAACTAAATCAAAACATAAATACTTCAATAGACCCTTTCGAAGCAATGAGTTTAAAAGAAAGAGAACTGAAATATTAGTCTTCCTAACAATGAACTATTGCGAAAGTTAGTAAGAACTCAAGACAGTTAGAATAAGAGAATAGACTCGATCCCTGAAAGTAATCAACTTGGTCAGTGGAATTATTAATTTATTAATTGTCATTGATATAAATTTACTTCAAAAGAAAAGGAAATATAATTGTATCTGAGAGAAACTAAAATGGTCAAATAATCAAGTCTAGAGTCATATCTAGAGTCAAGTCTAGAGTCAAGATTAAAATAGCAAATTTGATCCTTTTAAACATAATATCTTAAAACTACAGAATTGGAAATTAGAACATCTTTTTTTTTCTTCATTTTGAAATATCTTCTGAAATATCTTAAAATATCAAAGTCTTGGTTGTGGTTTAAGATCTCTGACAATACCCAAAGCTGTGTGTCTAGAGACAGCCATAGTGCTGATCATAGGATTAGCACCACTAGCAGTAGGCATAGCACTAGCATCAGCAACGTAGATATTTTTACATTCATATAATCTTCCATTAAGATCCAAAGCTCCCTTATTAGGCGTGTTTGCTATTCTACAAGAACTCATCTGATGAGCACTCCCATGAGTAAGACCATATTTGGAGATTCCAATGGCTTCAACCTGTTGACGCCATTCAACATAGTCTTTATCAGTAATAGATCTTGAATGTTTGGGTTTATGACAAATAAACCTTGGAGTCCAACCTTGAGATATGAATATCTCTTTAGCTCCTTCAATATATAGACTATCAGCTCCAATTAAGATACCTTGTAAGATAGAATTCAAATCAAATTTGTTAATACTGTAATCTACAGTGGATTTATGAGGAATAGTAGGATCACCATAAACTTTACCCGAAGAAGTATCTCTGGTCAAGACCAACAAGGCAACTGTATTATTATATTTCACCAAATCTTTTCTGAAAGATGTAGAACCAGTCCAGGGTAAAAAGCAACTTTCAATAGCCGGTGCATGTAATATAGTTTCAATCTTTGCCCCATGAGCTTTACCATCCAAATCAGCTACTTGATTACTAAGAGATGTCATGATAGAATTTTCATGAGGTTTAGTTTCAACTTCTTTACCAAAAGTTCCTAAGACCACACTAACAGGATGTAATTTCAAATTAGCCCCGATGTTTTTATTTTTAAACCCTGAGTTTTGTAAAAGAACTGGGGTATTTAATGATCCACTAGCAACGACAAATTTCTTTGCACCGGTGATTTGAAACTTGGATCCATTAGTAGTATCAGTACACCTAATACCAATTGCTTTACCCTTAGCGTGAATAATATCATCAACTCTGACTTGATCCATAAACTGACATCCATTCATCAGAGCATCTTTAAACCAACACGATTGACTACCTTGTTTAATACCATATTTGCATCCAAGATAACAAAACCCACAGCTATGATTGGGATGACCACCATTATTCTGAGCTATCACGGTATTATGATACCCCAATTTTTCACAGCCATTTAATAAAACCTGATTAGAAAAAGAATGGGTTAAGTTATCAGTAGTTGCACCCATTTTTTGCCAAACATAATCAGTGCATTTATCATAATCATCATTGGCAGCCCAATCGACACCATAATCATCATACCATTCATTCCGAACCTTAAATGGGGTCTTAATACATGCAGACCAATTAATAGTAGTCCCACCACCAAAAGTAGACCCAGCTAAAATAAGAGTTTCAGAATTAGTGGTAGTCATGGCAGCACCATTTTCATACAAGTCTTTGAATCCTTCATTATCATCAAAATTGAACTCTGAAGACTTATAGTACTTACCTTTCTCAAGAACCAAACACTTATATCCTTCTTGGGACAAAGTGTGGGCAGTTACACCAGCACCAGCACCAGAACCAATGATTATAACATCAATATTTGGCAAGTACAAATCGGAATTGTTTCCTGGTTTGTCCATCATGGAATATGAGAAATCATCAGTATCAGCATTATCATACAATTGATTTCTTAATTCTTTACCAGGATATCCTATAGCTTGATTATGAAGATCACCAGCCATTTTAGAAAACAAGTTATTACTAACAGTAGTGAAACTTCGACTCAATTTTCTTAAGTCAGGGATTGAAGAATCTCTCCACTTAAAAAGAAGTGATTGTCTTTGTTCAATAGTCATATCTTTTACCAAGGTAAAAGAACCTGTTAATACAGGAGCTAAGAATTTAGAATTCAAAACTACAGACAACTTCTTTAAAGTATTAGCTGAGTAAGTACCAGTATTATTAAGAGTATACAACAAACTATCCCTATATCTAGGAATCTTAGATGGGGTTAGTTTAGCATATTCATGTAACTTTTCCATGGGGAAACCTGGAGATATCTCATGTTTAAGAGAGTTTGCGTCTACTTCAGAAATTAAAGCGTCAGCAAGATACATAAACACATCTATATCATCATCTTTAAGTATATCAATTGAAGACATGAAGCAAGAATTATTGAATTAGTGAAATTTGGAGAAACTAGAATTTGAGGTCATAGACGGGGGTATATGCAGGAGAACAAAAACCTGCAGGTGCAAAAATATACAATGGTTAAGATTGCAGGGATTAGACGGTATATAGAGAATGAAGGAGAAGTTGAGAAGATTATAGTTGAGAGGAATATAGTTGAGAGGAATATAGTTGAGAGGAATATAGTGAGGAATATGAAAATATAATGAGAAATATGAGCATTGAGAAGATTACAGTTGAGACCATACTTGAGATACAATTGATATACAATTGAGACTAGACCAAAAGTTGCAAAATTCTAAAAAAAAAAAACATGTAATAAAACATATCACATTTCTCGTAATACCAAAACAGAAATCACTTGATCATTCAAAAGTTAAAACACAATACTAATCACAATGCTAATCACAGTACTAATCACACGATGTTGCTGTAATCAACACTATAAAATTTGGTTGGGTGAATTGTAGTTATTTTTCACATGAAAAGACATCACGTGGAAACCATCACCTATAAAACTGATCAAAATCCTGTGTTTTCATTTTCATTTTCTATAATCTATAACAATGACTCAAGAAAGACTTAAAACTAGAGAAGAATTAGTGGCCATGTTCAAAAATGACCATATTGAATTAATTGCCATGATCATTGAAGTAGAAGGGTTTGATGTTAAACTCGAATACTCTCAAGATATGGATAATCCACCTCAACTGCTCTATTTTTTATTACCAGAACATTCTAAATACTATTTGACAATTCACTACAAAGTATTAAATAGACCATTGAAAAATCTCACTTATTATCAAGTGGTGAAAAAAGGTGGGATTCCCTTTAAAACTAGAAAGGAAAAGATTAGTGCTGAAGCCTTTATCAATGATGATCAAACCCCCATTCATTCCATTACTTTCCCCGCTGATGATATTCCTGGTGGTAAATTCATAAGAGGAACTTATCCTGCAGTTTCTACATTTTATGAAGATGGGAAACCAATATTCACTACAGAATGGAATATAAAAGTCACCAAAAAGGGTTCAACCCCGGAGATCGGAAGATGAAGAAAAAGTGGAGGGAGTAGTGCGAGAC
>JAJMEC010000106.1:0-62052 GCA_030573955.1 Yamadazyma triangularis | reverse complement strand
AAAAAAAAAAAAAAAAAAAAAAAAAAAAAAAAAAAAAAAAAAAAAAAAAAAAAAAAAAAAAAAAAAAAAAAAAAAAAAAAAAAAAAAAAAAAAAAAAAGGAAAATGAAAAGTAATAAAAGTTACAAAAACCAAAGATGAAAATCTTAGAAAGAATACAAAACATAAAGACAAAACATAAAGACAAAACATAAAGACAAAACATAGAAATATAGGCCTTAGAGAATAGAAATCCTACACATAACCCAACAAAGCGCACTATACACAGTACAAGTCTATAACCACTACCCAATATACAGTACTATATCTACTGAGGTTTACGACGGATGAAGGAGTCGTCGTGTACCGGTGTAGTTTAAGATATTGTAGGGATTGTAACTATTTTTATATGTTGTAGTGGTTTCGATTCTGGTGATTTGTTTCTGATTCTTCTGATTGTGTTTCCTTTTGTGTTTTTTTCTCTATTCTCTTCTCTATTTCCTTTTGTGTTTCCTTCTCTCTCTCCTTCTCTCTCTCCTTCTCTCTCTCCTTCTCTCTCTCCTTCTCTCTCTCCTTCTCTCTCTCCTTCTCTCTCTCCTTTTCTATTCCACCCCCCTCGCTCCGTGTTTTCTCCGTGTCCGTGCATTTTGACAGCTGCGTAATCGCCGAAAACGTTATCGAACATCGGCAATAACCAATAATATTAACTACCGACAATTATTACCCTTTTCATCGCTATTGTTATAGCCTCTGCATCCTTTGTAATAATGACATATGTCAGCATTTCCTATTAAAGAACCCGAACGATCCTATTTTTAAATTTGGGGGTTTTATATACGAAGGAAATAGAATTAAATCGACGTTTCTACAAAGAATCTCCGTGTTACTCCGTGTTACTCCGTGTTACTCCGTGTGGTTGAAATTTTCATCTGAATTCTTGA
Organism: Yamadazyma triangularis; assembly: GCA_030573955.1. Classification (NCBI taxonomy): domain Eukaryota; kingdom Fungi; phylum Ascomycota; class Pichiomycetes; order Serinales; family Debaryomycetaceae; genus Yamadazyma; species Yamadazyma triangularis. Next base: position 61,134 of record JAJMEC010000106.1, on the reverse strand, counting down.
ATAAACCTGTCGACACTTCAAATTACCTAAATAATTCCTATACTATACATTAGTCAACTTGTCTAAGTCCTTCATCCTCATTTTCCAATTCACCATTAAACTCAATCCATCTCCCACAGCCTTATGTCAACTCAGTTACGTAACCCGACCAAGACGTCGCCGGAACCTGGCTCGGGCCGCATCAATGTTAGTTCCGGTTCCGACAGAACTTATATCAATGAAGCTTCTTCAACCTCAATTAATTGTGGCTGTAAACACAACATGAATTCAGTTAATGACGGAGAAAACGTTGAGTTTTTGACCAGAATTAACCATTTGATCTTTTCTCAATCCAATGAGGAATACTTTCCTATAGTTATACAATTATCTCGGTGGAATAAAGATATCAATAAAGTTATCCGTCAATATGATGTTAATAATGATGATAATAAACTCGTGGTTAGAGTTTCAGAGAAAAGTGTTGCTGATGATATCATTCCGAAACTATTGAGAGTTGATAATGAACTTGTGTTGAATTATACCAACTTTATTAGTCATCCGGGGAACTTGTTTGTGAAGAACTTTACCCGGTCTAAGGTTAATCATGATAGCATATTCCAGTTTATTAATAATCAAAGTTTATATAAATCATTGAAGGAGGTGAATATTTTCAATTGTGATGAAGAAAATAGTGGTAGTAGCGACAATGATATCTTTGTCATTGCTAGATTTAACAATTACTTGGATATAGATCATTTGCTTAGTAATCCATGTAAAACCAATCCTTTCCATAATGGGAATGTTCCGTTATACTTTAATCGGTATATCAGTAAGAAACAACGGAAATTGTCTAATGATGATAGTAATGATGATTTCAATAACTTTAATACTATAACGGTAGAGAACTTTTCCAAATTTTTCCCTAAAGATTATGAATTTTCAATTTCTAATCTTAATAAGGTGTTTGAAAAGTTTGAATTATTTGGACCGATTCAATCGATTTATTTCCCCATTAATATTGATGAAAGTGGTTCATTATCAGTACTTAATTTCGGTTATGTCACTTTTGATATAGGAGATCATGGTAATTTAGGTCTTCTTACATGTATTTATTTCCTTAACAATTTATCCTATGAAGAGTTTATGAACTTTTCCCAAAATGACATTTACAATTTACTGCAGGATTTGAGTCAAGAAGCCAATGATGATAATGAATCCAATTCCAATGAATCCAATTCCAATGAATCTAATGAATCCAATTCTAATGAATCCAATTCTAATGAATCCACAATCAAACTTTCCATCTCTCAACATAAACATAATCATTACTTATTTCAATACGTAAGTCATTATCTTGATTACATTACAAATGAAACTTCTTTGACCATTCGATTCTGTTATCCTGGTTACTATCCCACACTAGTTGCAGGACTAATAAAACAAGTCAATTACCAAGAAACCAATATTTATGTCAATAACTTTCCCTTTCTTTTCAACAATGATGATAAACTATGGGAACTGTTTTGGAACAAGTTTGGTGGAATTAAGCTGGCAAAGATCATTAAACCTCAATATTATTCCAAAGGTAATCAGAACATAGGGAAAATCGGCTTTGTCTTCTTCAACAGCTTCAAAAGCACTTTAAGAGCTATTATATTAACCAATAATAAGTTGATTAATGTTAATAACTCTAACCATTTAATCAAATCAAGCTTTGCTATTCAAAAGGTTAATAAAGATAGATTTAGATCATTTTCGTTTTCACTGTCAGCAGCTTCATCTCCTTCGGTTCCTCAATTTCCTCCTATGGAATATCCTTTATATTATCCATCTTATTACCAGGATGATGAGGATTCTGATGAGTCTGAGTATAGACCAGGGCCAGGACCAGGGCCAGGGCCAGGACCAGTTCCAGGCCCAACGGCAATACCTCCTGGAATGACAATACCTCCTGGAATGGCAATACCTCCTGGAATGATATCTCCACCCATGGCCCAAATGCCACCATTTACTTCTGGCTATATGTACCCGGTGCCGTATTACATGCCGTACTATAAGAGCTTTGATCATTCATAACCAACTGTATATAGTGAATAAACAGAGGACAGAATTATGACTAACTATATACAATGTTTGTGTTGTTGTGTTGTTTGTGTTGTTTGTGATGATGTGATTGTGTTGTATTCACAAAGATGGAGGATCTCTTGACTTTGGAGTCAAGTTAAATGGTTCTGGATTAGGTTCTGGTTCGGTAACCGACTCATCTTGAACCACGTCACCTGATTCGTCAAATTGTTCTACTGATTGAACTTCTTCAATATAATATTGTAACATAGATTCTATTCCATTCTTTAACGTTACGGAAGAAGAATCACATGATCTACAAGCTCCTTTCAATCGTAAAACCACTTTCCCATCAGGTTCTGAGAACCGAATAAATTCAATATCACCACCATCATCTTGAATAGCTGGTCTTATTCTGGTAAAAATTAACTCTTTTATCATAGCCACAACATCATCATCATCATCATTAATTTCCAAATCTTTACCAAGTTGAATATTGTCATCTATAATTGGTGTTCCACTGGTTAAATATTCGGTTAAAATGGAAAAGATCTCTGGTTTCAATATTGACCAATGCATTTCTTCCATATCCTTTTCGATAGTTATGAAATCCGATCCAAACATAACCGATTTAATCCCATCAATACTAAACAATTTCATAGCTAATGGACTAATTGAAGCTTCTCTTCCACTTAAAAACTCTTTGGTTTCATTCTCTTTCAATATTTGCATAGAAGGTAAAAACTTTAATGCGTGTTCATTTGGAGTTTCCAAGGTTTGAATAAACAAGTTTCGAAGTCCAAGCGTCATTTTGGGGATATTATTAGTGATTTTGCTGGCTCCGTTTAAACGGCCTGCTGTTTTTAGTAAGGAAAACATGATTATTAATGATTATTAATGGTGATGTTTTTCTTTTTATTTTTCTTTTTTTTTTTTTCACTTCTTGTTATATATTTAAAAGGTATAAAGTGCGAAGTCACGGGTTGAGTGTAGCAAATAGAAGGAAAGAGATGGTGATGGAAAAGGGATTATTTGGAGGCGGTTTTGTTTTGAAAAAAAAAAGATGTTGTTGTGGGGAAAAAGGGATATTGTCATGGGGGAAAAAGATGTTGTTATGGAAAAAGAGGAGAAGGTTTTGGGGTTGTGGGAGTAATGAAGGAAGGATATTTTGCAGCCAATCATGAGGTTGCAGAGATAGGAGAGAGGAAGGAGAAGAAGAAGTATTGAGAGAGGTATTGAGAGAGGTATTGAGATAGAGTTATGATTGAGATAAGTGTTGTAATGTAGTGATAATGTAGTGATAGTGTATTAAGGTAATTATTGAGAGAATGTAATGATCATGTAGTGATAATGTAATGATAGAATGTTTTAAAACAGTTTTGATAATGTATTGATAATTTATGAAAAGTAGTGATAATGTATTAAGATACTGTAAAGATACTGTAAAGATACTGTAAAGATACTGTAAAGATACAGTATTAAGAGAATGTATTGATAAGGTATTAAAACAGTAATGATAATGTAACGATACAGTAATGATAATGCAACGATACAGTAATGTTACTATAATAATACTGTATTGATAATGTATTAATACATACATTGGCATAAGTATTAAACAGTACTGATATAGTATTAAACAGTACTGATATTGTATTAAACAGTACTGATATTGTATTAAAACAGTACTGATATAGTATTAAAATAGTACTATAATGTATTAAATAGTACTCATAATACATTACTTTGAAAGAAGTATTAAAATATATATTAATATTTGTATCAAGACAGATATTGAAATAATTATTAAGTACTGAAACAATATAACTTAAGCATTGAGATAATATATTAAACAGTATTAGTAATGTATTAAGCAGTATTGATAATGTATTAAGCAGTATTGATAATGTATTAAGCAGTATTGATAATGTATTAAACAGTATTAGTAATGTATTACGCAGTACTGATATTGTATTAAAAAGTACTGATAATTGTATCAAAAAGTAATGATATTGTATTAAACAGTATTGATACTGTATTAATACAGTACTCATATTAAACAATACCCTTAATGTATTAATATAGTACTCATATTAAACAATACTCATACTAACAATATGTACTAAACAGCAACAGCATTATTTACATCCAGTTCAAAACTATGACAAAACCCTTCTCTTACTACTTCAACAAACACCTACTTCTCATTATCAAATAATAACTTTTCAAATAAATTAGCCGCTTTTTCTTCAAATTTATCATTATTTTCAGTACTAATTGATTGATCTAATTGTAATTTATTAGATGCTAATTGAAGAATATTCTCTTCAACTGAATCTTTAGATATTAATCGTGTAACCAATACTTTAGATGTTTGTCCAACTCTATGAGCTCTATCTTCAGCTTGTTTATCATCATGAGGATTAAATGATTGATCAAATATAATAACATTATTTGCTGCTACTAAATTAATTCCAAATCCTCCTGCTCTTGTACTTAAAAGAAATACTGGAATGGTTTTATCTTCATAAAATTTATCAATTAAATCTTGTCTTGTTTCTACTGATGTTTGACCATCTAATCTTAAGAATTTCATGTTGAATAACGACATTACTCTTTCCAAAATGTCTAATACTTGGGTGAATAATGAAAATACCAATACTTTTTCTCCTTTGTTAATGATGGTTTGTAAAATCGTTTCCAAATGCTTAACTTTTCCACTATCTAAGAACTTGGAATCAGGAAGTTTATACCGTTTTAAGGTCTTGGGGAACTTTTCACATAGATTGTTTAATTCATAATCTGCTAATACTTGCATATCTTCATAAATGTATTGTCTATTAGCATCCACATAGTCTGGTTCTTTCATAATAGCTTTGGTCATTTCTTGTAAGTGTTCTTCTGTATAATGAACTCTAAACAATAATGGATGTAATGATGCTTTTCTTAATGCCATCAATACATTAGATGAAGTAGGAATAGGGGTTTTTCTAGCTTCTTCGGCTTCCTTTCCTGATAATAGTTTCCTTCTTTCTCTTTCTAATCTAGTTCTTTTACCTTTGTTCATTTCTTCTTGATAAATTTTGTATTGAGTTGGTGTTAATTCACACATTACAGTTTCATGAACTTTTTCTGGTAAGTGTTTCAAAACTTGATCTTTTTTCCGTCTTAAAACAAAGGGTGTCATCATGGTTTTAGCCTTAGAAATTGCTTGTACTGATAACAATGGATTATAACCTTCATCAGCTTCATTAGTTTTGACTTTTTGATGGAATAATCCTTGTAAATCATCTCTTTTTTCATTAAATAACTTGGGTAACATAAACGCCAACAATGAAACCAATTCTTTCAAGTTATTTTGTAAAGGAGTCCCCGTCAATAATAATCTAAACTTCCCACTTAATCTCATTAATTTGTTATACCGTTCAGAATTAGAGTTTTTCAACATATGTCCTTCATCATAGATAACCATATCAAAGCTAATATTCCTTAGAAACTTGAAATCTTGATTAGATCCACTAGCTAAGTTATAGGTAGTAACCATAACATCAAATTCAGCGTCTCTTAAATCATATCGTAATTCTTCTCTTTCACTTTGGCTTCCATAATAGGCTTGAATAACCAATTCGGGACAGAATTTATGGAATTCTCTTAACCAATTTTCTAATGTAGATGATGGAACAACAACAAGATGAGGTCCTTTACTTAAATTGTTCTCTTTTAAGTATGACATGAATGCTACAACTTGACAAGTTTTCCCTAAACCCATTTCATCAGCTAAAATACATGATAAGTTATTAGAATAAAGCAAATTTAACCAATTCATTCCTACAATTTGATAGTTTTTCAATTCCATATCCTGAGCAAATATTGAAGGGGGTTCATGAATGTAATTAAGGGTCTTTTTCCTATTCTTTTTGTTTACAGCTACTACTTGAACGTCATCATCATCATCATCATCATCATCATCATCATCTTCATTACCATTGTCATTACCATCAATTTCTATATTCTCTTGTGTTGGATTGACATCAACCATTTCTAATTCTCCTTCTCCATTGGTTTGAACTCCCCAAATACTCATTTGTTTGGCGATTAAATCACCTACTTCAGAACACTTCTTCACTAAAGAATCTACTGCTCTATACCCTTTTAAGCTTGATTCTGTGTTTTCAATAACTTTCTGACCAAGGGTTTTTCTGGGGGTTTTCTTCTTCTTGGCTTTAGTGTCGTCTTGTGGAGTTACGGTGTCGAAATTGTGTTCATAAACGTCATATATGGATCCAAAAGGTCTTAAACTGATTAAAATATCACTGGTTTTAGGTGGTATACTACTGATTTCAATTATATCTTGCTTTTCAGCATTGTTTAAGAACTCTAAGATTTGGGAATCCATTGATGTTAGTCCATCAGCTTCGTATTCGTCTTCTTGTGACATTCTATCATCATCATCATCATCGTCATCATCGTCATCATCTTCAATATCCTCTACATCGATTACAGTGGACTTTTTCTTATTCCGTTTGTTTTGTTTGATTTTTTCTTCCAAAATCTCTAATTCATCAGTTTTATCACCTTCATCTTCATTAGGAATCAAGGGTTTTTCTTCATCCTTCACAATTTTACCATCAGGAGTCTTCTTCCAACTAGAAAATCCTTGTTTGTTACTAAAATCAGACAAACTGGTTTGAGGAGATGAGTTATTGGTGGAATAAGGAGAACTATCTCTGGAACGGTCTTCATCACTATTAAGACTTGATAATCGAACCAAACGTCTCTTTTTGGGTTGTTCATTATTATCAGAACTTCCATTAGTCTTGTTCATCATTTGGAACAAATTGGGTTGGATTTTATTGGATCTAAACTTGTATTTGTCAAGAATAGACATTTTAGGTCGATTAATTTCTACTTTGGTGGTATGATGATTTTGTGGTTCTGGTGATGGTTGATTTTTAACTGGGGAGTCTATAGTGTTAACACGAGTTTTGGCTCTGATTTTTATAGGAGATTCATCTTCATCGTCGTTAGGAGGAGTGGTAGTGGTAGTGGTAGTGGTAGTGGGAGAATGACTCCTTTTCTTTTGTTCATTCTGTTGTTGTTCACTCTGTTTTTGTTCACTCTCTTTCTGTTCAAACATCTCCACATTCTGCAAAAACCTTTCTCTTTCTCTCTTCAGTTGTTCTTCCTTTCTTCTATTAACTTCCTGTTGATGTTTTTCTTGTTGTTTGCTTAATATAGCTTCCTTATCATAGTTCTCATTCAACCACTTTGTAACCTCTCTTAAGTTACCTTTTCCTTTATAAAACCCTTTAAAAATGTCACTTTCCTGCAAGTAATAAAACCTCTGTTTTACCATAGGAAAATCTTTGTGGTTTCTAATGGCTTGGCGTTTACTTTCTAAAGCTTTTTGCTTTTCTTCATCAACACTGATGATCGAAGGAGCCACTGAAGTATCTTCCTTTGTGGGAGATGATTTCACATAAATAGGTGATGAACTTGGAACTTGAACATAAGAGGATTCTTGGTTCTTTTTAGGGCTTTTAGCTATTTGGATATTGGGATTCCCTGGTTGATACCAACTCATAGTAAAGAAGAAACAAAGAAGAAAGAAAAATGAAACGCGTTTAGTGATGGATTTTGAAATGGTGGGAATGATTTAGTACCGTGGGGGAGAGGGAGAAAATGGAAGTAATTTGGTGCGATGTGGAATTTTATGTGGGTCGAGGATGGACCCATGTGTGGGTCCAGGTCTGGGTCCAGGATAGGTCCAACCGCGGGTCCACCTTCGCAATCTCTTTTCGCATCATTCACTTCTCCTGAATTACATTCACTTCTCCTTAATTACATTCACTTCTCCTGACTACTCCTTGTACCATGAGTGAACCAACGGTAAATTTCCACGTGAAGTCAGGAGTGACTCAATTCAAAGTCCCTACGGAATTAATAAAGAAGAATTTTAAAACCATGCAAAAGTTAATTGAGAAGCAAAAGAAGCAATTGACTAATGATATTGCAAAGATTAAGAAGAATGATAAATTACCCGCCGGTGTAAAGTTAGAGATGATTAGAAAACATATCAAGAGTTTTGAGGGGTTTCACAAGAAGCTTTGTGTAGTTATTGAGAGAGATCAAGAGTTTAGACTGCGTCTTGAGGCTAGGTTAGATAATTTGAATGAGTTGAGTAAGTATACGATTGAGGAGGAGAGAGAGAAGGAGGAGAAAGAAAAGGAGGAGAAAGAGAAGGAGGAGGAGAAAGAGAAGGAGAGAGAAGAACAGAGAAGTAATAGTAATGGAGGTGCTAATGGAATTGGTAATGGTAATGGTAATGGTAATGATAATGGTAATAATGGTAATAATGGTAATAATGATAATAATGATAATGATAATGATAATGACAATCACAATCACAATAACAATCACAATAACAATGACTACTCCACGTCCAGAAAACCTTCTATTCTTGAACCTAAAAAGAACAGATCCTCCACCATTGACTCCGATGACACAAGATTGGATCTTCATAATAATAATCTCATTAATTGGTATAGAGATCAAGCTAATTTACTCATTATCGATTATCTAATAAAGTCCAATGTCAGACATGAACAAAGTATTGGCTTAAAACTTCTTAAAAACTTATCAGTACTGAATCCCAAATTCATGAAACTTATTGATTATGATTTGTTTGAAAACTTCAATAAAGTATTTGTTTCTATAATTGAAACTCATGATTTAACTCTGGTAATTGCTTGGTTTGAAGAGAATAGAACTGCGTTGAAGAAAGTCAATTCCAACTTGGAATTTGAAATTAATTATTGTAAATTCTTATCACTTATTGAAGCTGGTAAAACCGATGAAGCCATAACCTTCTCCCAAGTTAATCTTTCTCCTAGTGGTAATAGAAGTAACTATCTGGATCAAGGATTGGTTAATTATGAAAACAATTTGAATAAATTAAAAGAAATTGGTGGTTTATTGGTTTATATGGCTATAAATGAGTCACCGAGGACGACGGAAATATCCAATAATAATAACACCACCACCACCACCAACAACAACAATAACAACAACAATGGAACAGAGGTGGAAACCATTTCTTTTTCTAGTTTATTAGTCAAGAATTCTCCCAGATTCTATGATTATCAGAAACTTTTAAGTGATGATAGATGGATAAGTCTTTCAGAATGTTTTATGGAAAACTTTACCAAATTATATGGAATTTCTAAGAATTATCCACTTTTCATCTATTTATCAGCAGGATTATCAAGTTTAAAAACAAAATCTTGTTATTGTAATCATGAAAACACGATTTTCCTAAGAGAAAGTATAAGTAAACCTATTCCCACATCAGAACCTTTAACTGATAGGAAATTTAGAGGTCCTAATTATTATTATAAGATGTTAAATAAGATCAATAATTGTCCTGTATGTTCACCTGAACTATATAAATTGAGTAGAAACTTACCATATGCTCAATTAATCACCAATATTTTCAATAATCCTTTTAAATTACCTAATGGGAACATTTATCCCTTTGATAAATTGACGACTCCTAATGAAAAATACCTTTCTGAGAAGGATTCTTTGTTACGAGATGGAATGATCAAGGATCCGTTGACAAAGGAGGTGTTTTCTATTGATGAGTGTAGTCGAGTATATGCAGCATGATTATGAGGAAGAAGAAGAAGAAGCAGAAGAAGAAGATAACAACAACAACAACATCATCATCTGATGATGTTAATCATCATCACTGTCTTCTTCCTTCCCTTTATCGTTCCCTTTAGGCTTTCCCCGACTATCCTTATCAAAAATATACATTCTGGCATCCCGTTCAGCAGCTGGTTTGGTGGTATCTCGAATCCCATTAGTTCGTTGATGATGATATTCTGGAAAAACACTCCAATCAAATCTTCCAGAACGTTCTACTTTAAATCCTTCACTTCGTGCTAACATTTTGATTTGCCAGGAATCATAAGGTTCTCCTTCAAATACTGATACCAAGATCTTATTATATAAAGAAGATGGATTCAAGTTATAACCAGAAAAGTCATCTTTTTTACCTTCATTTACAAACTTAAACAATTCATTACAACTTTTGAAAAACCCCACCATTAACTGTTGATGGTCTCTGATGTTTCTATCAACATCTTTCATTCCTCTTCCAGTATGAGGAAAGTTAAACATTATATAGTTCAATTGTCCATTAAAGAGTTTACTATTAGTACTCATTCCTCGTTTAGTGTTCAATTTGAAACTCTTTATGAGATCTGTAGCATCAATGTCGTATAATAAACGAACTCCCTTTTCGTGTAGAAGTTGAAGTTTGTTTTGTACTCCTGGATACTTTAACTTTAACTCTTCTTCACTATCATAACTTGTGGCTATTAGGTTCTGTGGATGAATGTAGTTTTGCTGTATAAGTGATTCTGCATAGGAAAAGTCTCCTTCTCCGACAAGAAGAAGAGAATCGTCGGGTTTGAACGGTTGAAGTCCTGGTTTTTGTGTTTGTGACTGACGATTCTTTGGTTTACCGGCTAAGGATTTTTGTTTAAGTTTCTGTTGAGTTATGGTTCCTTCATGGGCTTTATTTTGTTTCTTTTTTAGGTCTTCCAGGGCGATAAAACGGGCCAAGGATCCTTTGAGACCTTTTGAGTTGAAATGTTTTACCTTCAGTTTCTTTGACATGATGGGAGAAGGGAGAAGGGAGAAGGAGAAGGAAGAAGAAGAGATGAGAAGAGGAGATGAGATGAGATGAGATGAGAAAATGCGATAGTGCGAAGTGGGTCCAACCATAGTACCACTGGAATTAGAGCCGGTGCGAAATAGGTCCAGTCATAGTACCACCGGACCTAGCTCTGGACCTAGCGCTGGACCTACAAGTCTATCTTACAGAAACTAATGTCCCTAATTACATTCCTCTACTTACATTACTCTACTTACATATGAAACGCCCTTTCTTCACCAGGATTGTAATCGGAAGTGGATGTCTTTTTGTTATTATTATCACCTTCATTATCTTCATTATCTTCACTATCTTCACTATCATCACTCTCTTCACTATCTTTATCTCCCTCTTCCATTCTATTGTCACTACTCAATCCACTGCTTCCATACAAATCATCTTCTTCGTTCTGATTGGTGGTAATTGCTGGCTTTGTCAGCGGTAAATTAGACATGGAACTGGACCCAGATCCATTGTTATCAGATTCTTCACTTTCAGAATCGTCATCCAATGGAACCAAATTCTCCTTTCTACCGTCATCATATTCATAAAATACCATAAATGTTCCTTGGGCATTCAATACTTCATCTTCTGTAGTCACATATACCGATTCATCACTGATTCTCCACCAGGTACCTCTTAATTTCCTATAACAGATGTAATGTCCATAATTATGGGTTCCATAATGGGATATAAGTGCCTTTAATTTATATACTAATTTGGGATTGACAGGCGTTTGGTTATCTGGTAATAAATTAGGAGTACCTATAGTAGAAGCTGATTGTTTTGGATTACTATTCATGGAATCATCATCTATATCTGAGTTTGAGTTTGAGTTTGAGGTGTTAGTAATTGAGTTGGAGGGATTAGAAATTGGATTTGTTGTAGTAGTGTCTTTGTGTTGCTCCTCTTCCCCCTTCTCATTTATATCCAATGATTGCATTCTTTCATCTTGTTTTCTAAACGGCAACCTGGCATCCATATTAATGTCTTCTGGTTCTCCCACAAATGGACCCAAATTAAGCTCTAATGGTACTGATACTTTACTGGAATTCTTAACAATCATATAAGTTCTGGGATCAAACACTGATCTATTTATATGAATGGATAATAAAGGAGGAGGTCTACTTAATAAGATTTGTTTAGATTTTTTACTCTTTTTAATCATTTGTTTAATGGTTAATTTTTCAAATGCTTCATCAGTAACACAAGGTTTACTTAATTCATGATCAATTTCATTCATTCGATTTTGAAATTGGTCAATAACTTTTTCATTACTGGAACTAGTAATTTTTTCTTTTAAAAATTCTTTAGTTTGTTGTAAACCACATCTATTACAATTAACATCTTCAATGATTTCTGGAGTTATCCATTCATCTAATAATTTATGCAATTCAAAACCAGAATAATATGATGATTGTTGTTGAGGTAAATTTAAACTTAATCCACTATTCACTGAATATCTCATACCTCCAACTTCTCCACAAGTTAAACATCCAATTCTTTCTACTGATACTCCATCTACAGGAGTTATTAATTCCAAAGGTTTAAGTTTATGATCAGCATCTTCTAGATTAGGATCCACTTGTGATGCAGGAACATAAACTTTACCTATTTTACTTAAATCATCATCCCAGCCTTTAACTGAAGATGTAGTTACATCAATATAATCATCCTGGGGGTCATTAGAATCAGGATCCGGAGTTGCAGGTCTACTTTTTAATAATCCTTTGTATTCTTTTTCTACCAAATTCATGACCAACTGATAGAACTCCTGAGCATCTTCTTGATTATAACCGGTGAAAAAGTTTTGTTTGGGTCCATTAGGCATTTTATTTAATAAACTTTTAGTGGTAAATTCTCGACCTTTATCACCATATTTACCATTAACATTGTCTAATAAAGACTTTAAACCTGTGGTAAATACAGTATTTTTGGTCGCCATGGGATCTTGACTATTGGCACTCAAATAAGAATCAATAAAGTGTAAAAGATGAGTTGATGATGCTAATGATTGAATAACACTATTCATAAAACAAGTATTACCATCATTAATTAAACCACCTAATTCACCACCATTTTTATAGGCAAATCTAACTTCTTTAGACTTTTTATTGCCGAGTTTACCACGAGATGAAGATAAAAATCGATAATTAGCTGGAGACATGAACAATTGTGATCTAAAATACCAAGCTAATGTTATTAATAGTATTGATGATGTAGTAGTGGTAAGAACAACTTTCGGAGGATATTTTGTTTTAAAAGCTTGGATAACTTTACTTATAATATCTTGGAACTTCAACGTGTCACTTGGATTACTTATAACTTTGATTAAGGATAAAACTATGATAAATATTATGATAGATCTGTAATGGAAGATCATAAAGAAATCAACCAAAAACAAGTAACAAAACAGGAAAAAAAAAGAAAACAAAAGAAATTAATAAAAAAAAAGAACAAGAAAAGAAGATCACAAAACCTATTTTATTCAAATAATATTTATTTTTGTATTTATTCTTCTTTAATATTCTTCAACTTCGTAATGTTCACAATGGCAATTGATTTTATTATAGAAAATGTGACTTTGATGATATAAAATTTTTTTTTTTTTTTTTTCAAAGCGCGCGCTCCATAGTTAATTAATTGCAGCCATTTTTATTGATTATTATGAACATTTACATTTGATATATATATATATTTATTGTATGCTACTCTTAGATAATACAGACTAAAAAAAAAAAAATATGAAATGAAAAAACAAAGCTAAAAGAACCATTGAATGAGGAATTATCTATGAATTTTTTTTGGGTTTTTTTTTGGGTTTTTTTTCTTTTTTTTTTTTGGTTTTTGGTTTTTGGTTTTTGTTCTTTTTTTTTGTTCTTTTTTGTTCTTTTTTTTTGGTTTTTGGTATTCTTCTTTTCTCGTTTATCCTTTATCTTGACTTTTATTAACATTCTATGATTCCTTTCAATGTTCTATCCCTGATACATCGATCTATGGTTAAACATAGGAGGTTTTTCCTTCCCCCAACCACATTTTAAGGGTCTACCATTAAAATTATAACCAGCCAATCTAACTATGGTCATGGCAGCAACTTCATGAGTATCAAACTTGACAAAAGCACAACCTTTTTCGGGATGAAATTTAACATCTACCAAGTAACCAAAACCTTGTAATAAAGAAACAAAATCGTTTCTTTGACTAAAATTAGCAATGTTCCCGATGTAGATAGTACTTTGCCAAGCAGGAGTCAGTCTAACAACAATATCATATTGAGAATCAGGAGATACTGAACCAGAAGCATCAGCACCACCAGCAACACCAGCAACACCAGCACCACCATCAGGAATCATGGGGATATTGTTATCAACAATGGATTTAGGATGATTTCTTCTTTGATTTGATAATAAATAATTTTGTTGGGGTATTTGACCATAACTATAGGGTTTGTATTGATTGTTTTTAGACCGAGATTGGACACCATGAGAACCATGAGAACCATTGGAACTATTGGACCTTTTTGTTTTTGGTGTTGAATTCATTTGTTTATGTGAAGCCCAATTACACCTTACAGGTCTTCCATTTATCATTTGACCATTCATTGATTTTAATGCAGTTTCAGCATCTTGTTGATCGAAAAACGTAACAAATCCATACCCTCTGGATCTAGAAGTTTGCATATCCCACATGACATGAGCTTCTTTTAAAGAAGAAAATGTAGAAAATGCCCGATTTAAAGTTTCATCATTAATATCAGAAGCTAAATCACCAACGAAAACATTAAATACCGGTTGTGTGGATTGTACAGAATTGGCATTGGAAGAATGATAAGCCCAATTGATTTTAATATTGACATTATTAATAGGATTTCCATTAAGATTAGTTAAAGCAGAAGCTGCTGAAGGATGATCATCAAATTCAATAAAAGCATAATTAAAACCAGGTTTATTTTTATCATTCAAGACTTTAATGAGTTTAATTCCACCAAATTGGGAGAATAATTCATGCAATTCTTCTTCAGTAACTAACCGATGTAAACTACCAACATAAAGGATTTTATTGGAAACTTCTCTACCACCTTCAAGAGCACTTGCTTGAGCCGGTTCTGGTTTTTCATCCAAATCATCTGGTTTATCATCCAAATCTTCTGGTTTATCGTCTGGTTTATCTTCACCGTTATCTTCACCGTTATCTTCACCGTTATCTTCACCGTTATCTTCACCGTTATCTTCATCTTTATCATGAGAATTTCCACTAGACTCTTGAATCATTTCTTCAGCCATTTCTTCAACCATTTTCGTGTCTTTAGACTCCGGGCTCCGAGAATTCAATCTTGGTTCAATGCTTTCTTCGTGTGACATTAGAACTATGGAACAAGATATTACAAATCAACCAATAACAAAAGAAAAATAGAATAAATAATACTAATAAAAAAAAAAAAATAACAAAAGAAATAGAAAAAAAAAAACAAACTTTCAAAAGAAGGAATTATAATATATAACGGGGATGATTATGAATGAATGGTAACGTGTTTAATAAGTTCCTTGGGAATACTGGATTCCTAACTGAGTATGGAAGGTAATGGAAGTTATGGGAAAGAATATGGTTAGTTAGGAACTGATGTTGATGCGATGATGAATACAAAAACAATCAATTGATATTCATAAAATGGCTAAATGGAAAAATGGGAAAAAAAAAAGTGATGGAAAAAAGGAACGAAAAATAAAAAAATATATAAAAAAAAAAAAAAAAAAAAAAAAAAAAAAAAAAAAAAAAAAAAAAAAAAAAAAAAAAAAAAAAAAAAAAAAAAAAAAAAAAAAAAAAAAAAAAAAAAAAAAAAAAAAAAAAAAAAAAAAAAAAAAAAAAAAAAAAAAAAAAAAAAAAATCACCGAAAGTCGAATCTCGTTGGAAGTATAATTAAGCGAGATAATTTATCAACAACTGTCGTGTAGAAAGGACAAGGAGTGAGAGAGTGAGAGAGTGAGAAGGGAGAGAGAAGGGAGAGAGAAGGGAGAGAAGGGAGTGAGAAGGGAGTGAGAAGAGAGAGAAGGGAGAAAAATAGTGCCATTGAGAGGGGTTGGGAGGTGATGAATGGAGAGATAAAGTAGTATTTAGAAGAGATATGAAATGGAATGATTCAGGAACAATAGAATCAGGTTTACTGTGTTAATGGGTTACTGTTAATGGGTTACTGTGTTACAGGTTTACTCTATTAATGTTTTACTCTATTAATGTTTCACTCTTTAATGTTTTACTCTATTAATGTTTTACTCTATTAATGTTTTACTCTATTAATGTTTTACTCTATTAATGTTTTACTCTTAAATTTTTCACTCTTTAATTTTTCACTTTTCATTAATTTTTCACTTTTCATTAATTTTTCACTTTTCATTAATTTTTCACTCTTCATTAATTTCCCCCTTCTCCCTTCCATGCTCTTCTATGTCATCACTTTAACCAATAAAAAAGGCATTAAACCCCTAAAATCCCTTTTGGAATCCCAAGGTTTCTTCAATACCCACAAAAAAATCATTTCCCTTCCTCATCAAGTTCTTATCTACACTTTAATCCCCGAACAAAGTACTGATGTTACTGCTAATATAAACGCTCACTTATCTTATGGACAATCGTGGTCTTTGTACGACTTTGAATACCCCAAATCTCGTGATTGGTTGACAGAAATAGTATCCCTATTCTTTGAACATCATCAATTACATTTACCGTCAGAACTACTATGTAAAGTACCTAAGAAATGGTCCATTTATACTCCCATGGTTATGTTTAGCCCCGGGTGGTTAGAAACTGACACTTGGAAACTGGTTTTGGGCCAAAATTACCTCCTTTTCTGTCACCATCTTACTACTGCCTTCTCCAACAATACCGCCAATAATATTACCCATATAGCCGTCAATCAACCTATAAATAATACTGATATTATGAGACGTCCTGATAATATTACTCCCATATACGGCGACTTTGGCCCCACGGTGGACACAGAAACCCCTTCTCAATCACAATTGGACCTGGCCTTCTGGTGCTGGACTGTACAAAATGGCATTCACCAAACTTGGTGCCCCAAATACACTATGTTTTCTAGAGGCAACATTAAGGAAAAGAAACGGGTTCTTGATAATTTCCCTGATTTACATGGGTCTTATGTATTAGACTACTACGCCGGTATTGGTTACTTTACTCTTTCTTATGCTAAGAATGGTGCTCGAGTAATCTGTTGGGAAATCAATCCCTGGTCAATTGAAGCTTTAGCCAGAAACTGTGATGCTAATAACTTGCGGTATAAAATGTGTAATGAGTTTGTGGACTTTGATGATGTTACTCAGGTGTATATAGTTCCTCGGTCCAATGAGACGTGTCGGGAGCTTCTTGAGGGTGTCAAGTTACCTATAAGTCATATAAACCTTGGATTACTTCCTTCTTCGCAGCCGTCGTGGCCGTTAACGACTTGGGCGGTAAAGGAAGTATCTACCACGAAGCCTATGGTTCACGTTCATGAGAACGTTCATGTAAATAGTATAGAGGAGTTTGGCGGTAAAGTGAAGGAGTCTTTTTGTGGTCAAGTGGTGGAGACCACAAAAGTAAAGACATTTGCTCCTGATGTTTGGCATGTAGTTTATGATGTAGAGTATAAATGAGGATGTAGTGTTTAAGTTATATGTACAATAATAGAAGTTATTTATATATAACATATAATATTACAAGTTCATGTAAGTTCATGTAAGTTCATGTATAGCATACATATAAAAAAAAATTGAGCGGTACGGGAATCGAACCCATGTCTCCTGCTTGGAAGGCAGAAATGTTAACCACTACACCAACCGCCCGCGTCATAGTTAATGTTGTCTATATAAACAATATAATGAAGCGAACATTGCTATTTCCAATTTACTGCCGTTGTGATGGCTCAAATTTGTTCAAAATTTGACATTAACTTCTACAACCACCTTAGAATCTATTGCCAGTTCTATCCCTTCCACATTCCACAATCTTGTCCAACTTCAACCTTCAGTTCTACCCTTCCCCAGCAATCTCAGTAGTTGTCGCGCTCAATTTATCAACGTAACACCTTTATTTCACCCTTTTATAGTGTAATATGCCTCGTTTAGAAGATTGGGAGATTAAAAAGTACTGGGAAATCTTTCAGGGATTGAAACCTTCTCAAAACAAGTTAACTGGAGATCGAGTATCACCAATCTTGAAGAATTCTCGTTTAAGTGATGATAAATTAAGTAAGATTTGGGAGTTATCCGATATTGATAGTGATGGAAGACTTGATTTTGAAGAGTTTTGTATTACTATGAGGTTGATTTATGATATGGTGAATGGAAATCAAAGTGATATTCCTTCTGAATTACCTAGTTGGTTGATTCCGGCATCTAAGGCTCATTTGATTCAAGCCAATCAAGCAGTTAATACAGGACAGAATACTTATTCTACCAATTATAATGATACTAGTGAAGAAGACGAAGAAATGATGTTATCGGATGATTTTGATTGGTATATTTCCCCCACGGATAGATCATCTTATGAAGCTATATATAATTCCAATAGTGATGGATTGGGAAGAGTTAGATTTGAATCCTTAAATGGATTATACGATACCTTGAGTAAAGTACCCAAATCGGATATTTCATCGGCGTGGAACCTTGTTAATCCTAAATCATTTGAAACTATTGATAAGGATCAAGTATTGATTTTCTTACATATATTAAACCAAAGAGAAAATGGGAAAAGGATTCCTCGAGTAGTTCCTGCATCATTAAGAGCTACATTTTCCAAGGAAACACCATCTTATGATATTAATTCTGTTTCCATGAATAAACAATCATCATCAGCATCTAGACCTTCTTCGGGGAAATCATCATTTGCTCATGATTATTTGAATAAAATAGGTCAAGGGAATTCAGTTCGAGAAACTGGAACCGATTTTTCTGCCACTGAAGGTACTGATTGGGAAGAAGTAAGATTAAGACGAGAATTGAATGATTTAGACCAATTATTAAATAAAACCAAGCAAGAATCCAATGCTGAAACTTCAACTGAAGCCACTATAACTAAACATGAATTAGAATTATTATTAAATTATAAAGAGGAAAAATTATCTAAATTAAAAGGAGTTCCAAACAATGATAAAGATTTAACTGATGTTAAGAATGATATTGATTTGATTGAAAATCAAGTAGGAACATTACAAGAATTTTTAAACACAAAAGAAGGAGAATTAGAGAAGTTAAAGAATGAAATAAAGAGTTTACTGTGAGAGAGAGAGAGAGAGAAAAAAAAGTCAGCTTTTTTATATTATTGTACAGCTTATAATATATATATAAATATATAGCTTTAGAACGGTGTTGTTAAGTATGTTTCTTTCTTTCATATGCATTACTTCTTTTCTTCAGATTCAGGTTCAGGTTCAGGATCAGGTAATTTAAACGATTCTGGAGTATAATCTTTACCTTCACCAACTTGTTCCCAAGAAGAATGAGGAAGATTGAAAGTTCTAGAAGCTTGAGTTAATTCCAAAGGTTCATACACCACTCTCTTTTTCTCTTCATCATATCTAAGTTCAGTGTAACCAGTAGTAGGGAAATCTTTTCTTAAAGGATGACCTTCAAACCCATAATCCGTCATGATTCTTCTTAAATCCGGGTGACCTTCAAAGAAAATCCCAAATAAATCATAAGTTTCTCTTTCAAACCAATTGGCACCTTGGAAAATTGGTACTACTGAAGGTACAGGACTTATTTCATTAGCATAAGTCTTGACTCTAATTCTAGAATTATACCTCACTGATAATAAATTGTACACCACATCAAATCTATTGGTTCTACTAGGATAGTCAGCAGCTGTTACATCCATACACCCTTTAAATTGACTTGAAGTATGGTTTTTCAAAAACACCATCATTACTCTTAATGCCGTTGGTGCTACATATACAGTTAATTCATCTTTCCATACTGAGAATTGTTGAACATATTTAGGCATACACGCCATAATGTATCTTCCAAACTTATGCAATTCTTCATTGACTTCTTTATATTTATCACTGGGATTAACTAATGGTTCATATCTTTCTTCTGGAACTTTTCTAGGAACTTCATTGTAATTGATCAATTCATTTTCATCGTCGTTTACTGACACTTTGTGGCTTCTGGAGGCGACAAAAGTTCGTGTTTGTGTTGCCAAACTGCCTCTGCTTCCAAGTCCACCACTTGGTTTTATGCTTTTTGTGAACCGAATGGGGTTAACCAAACCGTTAACCAAACCTCTTATCATGATTAGTAGTAATAGAAATAGTTGTATTTCCATTGGCTGAAGTGAGAAAATTTTCCCGGGCGTGTGCGGGCGAAATATGGTGTGGTGGTGTGCTGGTGTGGTGGTGTAATGCTCCTGTTTGTGCACAAGCTTGGGTTTGTGCACAAGCTCCCGCACAAAAACCTTATGTTTTGTACTCGTTTGTACTCGTGTTTGTGCACTCGCACCCTTCCATCGGTCAAGACACTTCCCGGAGTTATTTATTTGATACTGTGAATTACCTGGAATCTGTGTATTATCATTGAAACAACAGCATTTTGGCTATAAAATCCCTATAAAATGAATGACAGAAAGGGTACACGTCAACGGAGAAGTTATAGTTGTGGACCCTGTAAGCTTTTAAAGGTGAAGTGTGACTTGAAGTCGCCATGTTCATCGTGTTTAAAGTTCAAGAGAGTTGGAAAGTGTATGGAATCACCACCAAAACCGCCATCAGAAGATGAAATGAGGCTCATTAATGAAAGGAGAAACCGGATGAAGAAAAGAACGAAGAAACAAGAAGAAGGCTGGAAAAAAGACGAGTCGGAAGAGAGGTTTAGTGGTATAAATAGTAATAGTGGATATGGAGGAGGTGACTTTGGGTTTAATTCCAACGGTATGGGACCTAATTCTAGTTCTAGTTCTAGTGCCATTCCGTTTCTAGATGGTTCTATGAATAATATAATGGGGTCTGGATCTGGGTCCGGGTCTGGATCCAATGATCCCAAGCCAGGGATTGTATCATCAGTGTCATCAGTACCTTCAATGAATTCCAATTCCTTTTCTCCACCAATGATGGGTTATAGTTCGGATATATCGTCATCACAAACACCATCATTTGAGTATTATAATGATGATTTCTTTTTACAATTGATAAATGACAACAATATTGGGGGTCAAGAAGTAAGACATCCTTTATCACCACCAAATATTTCAAGTTATTTACTACCTAATGGAGACTCAGTGATTAAAGATGAGTTTTATTACGACAGAAGTAAGTTCATGGTTATAGATAAACAAGAAGTTAATGAGTTAAAAGCAATTTATCCTAATAAATCAATGATTAATGTATTATTTTTAAGTTATTTTAAATCTTTTAATAAAGATTTAGTTGAAGTTATTGATTATCGAATAATTCATAAGATTAGTTTAAATTTTGAAACCGTGATTTCTAATACTAATTATGATCAAGATTTAACTATAAGTTATTTTGATTATAGAACAATAACCTTTACCTTGGCAATATTTTTAAGTGGATTAATTATTAAACCCGATATAACCATTAATAATTATAAATCCCAGGAATTGATTCATAAAATGACTCGATTAATGAAGACATTAAAACTTCGGATTGTACTAAATGAACGAGCTTTCATCGATATCATTTATTTGATAGTATGGTACTTATTGATGGAGAATTTTTACAGTTATACTTCCATGGTTAATGAATGTTTTTATGAATATAATTATTTATTATCCAATCTTTTATTCAATAAGAAATACATTTATTATATTGGCGTCCAAAATATGGATCTGGAACAATATAATCGATTTAATGATACTGAAAAAGCCGAATTTTTATTAATAGCTCGGTTTTGGATAAGAATTAGACATTTTCAAATTGAAATTCTTTATTTCCAGTATAAATCCAGCTTAATGCAATCCAATAATACATTGAAAAACTCATTACGACCCGATGAATATTTGGTGTCGTTGGCATTTGAACTGAGATCTAGTAATTTGGATTATTCTATATCCCGATATTTATATAAACTTTCAGGGGAATATTTTAAACATTTTAATGTTAGTAATACTCATACCAATTTGGTGGAGTTAATTCGAACATATTTAAGTATTTATGTTAATGACTTTCATCATTTCATTGGAGAGTTTAAAGATCATGAAATGGTATTAAAATCCAGTCCCAAAACTAATGAATTGGTTAATTTTGATAACCTTGTATTATACTTTAAGAATCAGATATTGTTATTGGTTTTAGTTAAATGGTTAAGTTTTACACAAGTGGAATCCAAATATTTCCCATCATTCCGATATTCGGCATATTTGACAACGATGTTGACTATGTTTAATCATTATATTTATCTTGATGATATTATTAAAACCACTAGTGATGATAACTTATTGTCAGTATTATGTAAACAATTTACTTATAATCCATTGAAGTATGTATTTCATCTGCTTCTTTTACAACAATTGTTATTGATAATTATAAAGAATTTTATTGTCGGAACCAAAGATGATATCAATGGACAAGTTAATGGATATGATAATGGACATTACAATGGATATATTAATGGAAACACTGGTAGAACTATAGTGGATCTTGAAAGATATTTTATGGAGGTTAAAAATCAAAATGAAGAAGCATCATCAAGACTTATTGAAAGTTTCAATGAATTACCCATAAAAAACATTCCATTGTATAAGAGTACATTTGGATTATTAATGCAATTAAAACAGATGTTTAATCAAAGCAAATATGGAAGTCAACTTAAAGTGAATGAATTAAGTAACACGATAAAATCGAATTTAACTGCAGGACAATGGAATTTTTTTATTGATAATTATTTTGGATGTTATTCGACATTTATAAATTATGTGGATAAATTGTTTAATTTGTTTAAGTTTATTAATTCAGCTACACCACCGGTGATGATAACACCGAGATTACAATTTGATCTGGAGATAATATTTGCAAGTAAAGATAGGTTTTATGGAATGGAGATGAATACGGGGATGTTGAATGAGTATATAGATACGGTAGTGGTACCATCTATAGAGAAGTAGGGAGATGTGATGAGATGGGTTGAGATAGAAATAGTACTAAAGTACCAAAATAGACATAAAGAAGGTAAAGGAGTAGTAAAATGGTGAAATAGTGAAATAGTGTAATAGTGTAAAATCAACGATTAATGTAGAAATATAATGGAGTTAGAAATAGAGTAAATATGAAGAATATAAATAGAATATTTTATGAATATTTTAACACTAATACTAATACTAATACTAATACTAATACTAATACTAATACTAATACTAATACTAATACTAATACTAATACTAATACTAATACTAATACTAATACTAATACTAATACTAATACATCTATATTAACACTTTACTCCACTACACTACTCCACTACACTACTCCACTACACTACTCCTCCTCCTCCTCCTAAAATAGAAACAGATCAAATTTCGCAACATGTGCACTGCCGAAAAAGGATATGCTGCAACTCATTGAGGCATTGATAATAATGATAGAGACAAAGACAGAAACAGCGACATTGATGTTAGGGTGTTGTAAAAAGAGGTTGTCAAAGGTGTTACAACACCCAACACCTAACACCAAACACCAAACACCAAACACCCAACACACTAACACCCAACACACTAACACCCCAACACCATATGTCGTGTATCATCACTTCTCTATCTTCTCGTAACTTCTCATAACTCACCTTTTCTTGTCCTGCGAAGTCATGCCTATGCGCAGCCGAAAAACATTATAAATAGAAGTCGCATTCCTCATAGATTTTTCATTAACGATGTGGAGTGGTAAAATGAATCTATTAGTGCTATTAATGGCATTAGTAGTACAAGCAGAATACTTTAAGCTTGACTTTGATATCGAAAGAGGCAGTAGCCGCACAGAAAGAGGACCAGGGAGAAAAGCATTTGCTAAAAGAAATGGCTTTACTATGGACTTACAGAATGAACAGACGTTTTATTTGGCACGATTGAAAATGGGATCAAATGAGGATGAAAATCAAGTTTTGGTGGATACAGGATCGTCTGATTTATGGGTGATGTCACATGACTTGCGGTGTGAATCTGCTCGACTGGCTAGTAAAAGAGATTTAAATAGTCGGGCTTTAGGGGATAAGATCCATGTTGGGAGTATATTTGTTGATAGGAAGAAGGGAGATGGAGAAGAGGAAGGAAAAGAAGAAGAGGGAGAGGAAGGAGAAGGAAAGTTGAACGCCACACGCACTTTTGTTAAGGGTCACGGAAAGGATTTTGGTGATTCGTTTTTCAGTGTGATTGGGTTTGAAACTACTACTATTGGTAGTGGCGGTAGTGGTAGTGGTGGTGGTGGTGGTGGAAGTTCTCAAGAAACTGATGATATTGATGGTGGTATTGGTGGATTTGGGTCCGGCTCCGGTTCCGGTGGGTCTAATACTTGTACGGAATATGGATCGTTCCATACAGGAGAAAGTGACTCGTTTTCTAGAAACAATTCTGCACCCCCTTTTGCCATCCAGTACGCGGATGGAACTGAAGCCCGTGGTATATTTGGTCACGACGACGTAAAAATCGGTAACACCACCGTTAATGATCTATCATTTGCCATTGCCAACGTGACTTCTTCCGACATTGGAGTGTTGGGGATCGGATTACCCGGTCTTGAGACCACATACTCCTCCAATAGGAACGGAAGACCTTATATGTATGAGAATTTGCCGCTTAAGTTGAGAAATCAAGGGGTTATTGAAAAGAGCGCTTATTCTGTGTACTTGGGAGAACACGAATCCGAAGGTGGAACCGTTCTCTTTGGCGCTGTAGACCACGCCAAGTATAAGGGTCAATTGGTGACGGTTCCGGTGGTGAATTCCATGGCCAATATGGGGTACGATGATGCTATTAGGCTTGAAATTAACACTGATGGCGTATCGTTCCATAGTGGCGGCGACGACGGCGATGAGACACAAATTACGTCTAACAGCTACACGGCGTTACTTGATACCGGGTCCACGCTCTCGTACTTTCCGCAACAATTGTTTGAGCGGTTAGGGAACGTTTTAGGACTTGATTATAGTTCGCGGATCGGGGCCTACGTGGTGGATTGCGATACCGACACCTCGGCCAATGTTAGTTTCAGTTTTGGGTCGGGAGCCATCACCATTGATGTACCAATGGAGCATTTAATAGTGCAATCGAGTTCCAGTACGTGTATTTTAGGGATATTACCACAATCGTCGTCGTCAAGTCAAAATCCGTATATGCTATTAGGAGACAATTTTCTTAGAGACGCGTATGTGGTGTATGATTTAGATGATTTGACGATATCATTGGCGGCGGTAAACCATACTGATGATGAGGACTTAGAGCAGATAGGGGGGACGATACCTGGTGCGAGCTCGGCGTCCTCCGCGGCTACGCAGGCGGCTACAGGAGGATCTGAGCCTACAGGAGGCCAGCAGGCCAGTTTTGGTAGTAGTAATGATGATGGAGAGTCGAAGGATTCGTTAGGGGGGATGGTGAAGCCGGTGATGGGGATGGTGGTGGTGGTAGCCATTGGAGCGGTTGTGTGGTAGGAGTAGGAGTAGGAGTAAGGAGTAGAGAGAACACAAACACAGATTATATAGAATATAATATATAACATAATATGGACTATAATATGAATTATAGAGAAGAGAGGATGTAGAGGATGTAGAGGATGTAGAGGATGTAGAGGATAGAAGAGAATAGAATTGAATGTAGAATATGATATAGAGAAGAGAAGAGAAGAGAATAGTACAAAGACTATAGTATAAAGACTGTAGTACAAAGACTGTAGTATAAAGACTAGAGTACAAAGACTGTAGTACAAAGACTATAGTACAAAGACTATAGTACAAAGACTATAGTACAAAGACTATAGTACAAAGACTATAGATTATGTAAAGAAAGAATTAATGAGACAGATATAGGACAGAGATAGGACAGAGATAATATGATATGGATAATATGACACATATGACAAAGATAATATGATAAAGTTAATATGACACATAACACACACACATAACACACATAACACACATAACACACTCAAAAAAAACCATAAAGTGTACAAAACCATATCGGAGCACCGGTTTAATGGTTTAATAAGGTTATAATAGATCTAATACGACTTCAAGTCGTCTAACTCATAGACCGGTTGTTAAACCGGTGTAACCACCGCTCTAATATGGGTGTAAGGATGTATTTACAAATGTGGTTATTCTCCAGAAAGTATTACTGCGATTGATTACTAACACTATGAGTACCAGAGGAGATAATGAAAGAGAAAGGAGAACAGAAGAGAGAGAAGAAAGAAGTGAAGAGAGAGTGAATGAAGAGAGAGTGAATGATACAAATACGACAGATACAAATATAACTGATACAAATATAACTGATACAAATATAACTGATACAAATATAACTGATACAACTGACACAAATACAAATCAAGGAGAATCAAGGAGTGAAGGAGTTGATGATAGAAGTGATAGGTCCAATGATAGGTCCAATGATAGGTCCAATGATAGAAGTGATAGGTCCAATGATAGATCCAATGATAGAACTAATAGGTCCAATGATAGGTCTGATACGGCTAGGTCCAATGATAGTTCTAATACATCTAATGATAGGTCCAATACGGCTAGGTCCAGCCCCGGAGTCAGCCTCTCAAACAATACAAACTCCGATCTAAACCTTTTCGATAACTCATTCATGGAAAATATCAACAATTTACTTCGAGAAACCACCAATAGAATGTCAGAAAATCATTCCTCTTCTGATGAACCTACTGGTGGTGCTATTATTATCACCATAAATTATGTATTTTCTGATGAAAATAATCCCCAAAACCCTAATAGATCTGGTTCTTTGGTTATGACTTTACCTAATAGTTCTTCTAATAGAAATCCTCGAGTTATAGATGAATTCATACGTTTAGCTACTCAAATGGCGTATTCTACAATTATGAATGATCATAGACCTACTAAAGGGATTTCTGTTGATAAACTTAATAGTTTTGATGTGAAATCCCCAGATCAATTACAAGGAAATCATCAATGTTCTATATGTTTAGAAGATTATGATATTGTTGAAAGTGGTGAAAAGTCCGAATCTTCAGTATCAGCTTCAGGTTCTAATGAAGATATTGAAACTCCTGCTAAAAAGAGAAGAAAACTTAATGATAGTTCTAGTTCCCCTCAATCGGAAGCTTCTTCTGATCCAAAGCCGCTTTCGGAGTGTACTATAGAGTTTCCTCATTTTCCTGTTGAAATGCCTTGTAAGCATGTATTTGGAAAGTCATGTTTAGCTGAATGGTTAAAGACTCATACTACGTGTCCTATGTGTAGGAGTTCAGTAGAGGAAGTTGGAGCTAATGGAGCAGGAGCTAATGGAGCAGGAGCTAATGGAGCAGGAGCTAGTGGAGTTGGTGCTAGTGGAACAGAAACCAATGGAACAGAAACCAATGGAACAGAAACCAATGGAACAGGAATTAATAGACCACAAACAAACACACAAACGAACACACAAACTAATGAAAGAACTTTCAATTTTGGCCCTAATAGAAATGCTATGGATGAAATAGAAGCTTCTAGACCAGGAGTATTTTCACATATTTTGGCATATTTAAGAAGACCTCGTGGAGAATCATTATTTCCATCAGGAGTATCAAGTTCTAGAGGAGAAAATGGAGTTAATACTACAGAAGAAGATATTGCTGATTATTTGAATTTAAGAAATCTACGAAGAGAAAGAGAATCTGAAGAGTAGAGATAGAAATGTATGTCATGAGTAAAGAGAAGAGTTCTCTTAAGAGAAGATTAAAGAGAAGTAAAGATAACTCTAAAGATAACACCAAAGACACCTCTAAAGAAATACTTTAAAGAGATACTTTGATAACTATGAAGAATAATTATATACAGAGATGTTATCATTAAAGATAACTTTAAAAAGAAGTCAGAAGAGAAGTCTAGACACAACTCTAAAGAGATAATTTTAGTAACTATTTGAAATATTATAAACAGAAATGGTAAAGAGAAGTTTAAAGAGAAGTTTAAAGAGAAGTTTAAAGAGAAGTTTAAAGAGAAGTTTAAAGAGAAGTTTAAAGAGAAGTTTAAAGAGAAGTTTAAAGAGAAGTTTAAAGAGACCTCTAAAGAGACCTCTAAAGAGACCTCTAAAGAGACCTCTAAAGAGATATTATAATACCCAATACTTTAATATATCTTTATTCTATTTACTATTTATAATTTATTTTAATCTCTAATAACCTCTAAAGAGTTAAGAGTTAAGAGTTAAGAGTTAAGAGTTCTAAAGAGTTCTAAAGAGTTTAAAGAGTTTATTATCTCATATTATTCTTAATACTTCTCTATTCTTCTCTATTCTTCTCTATTCTTCTCCATTATTCTCCTACAGAAAAAACTTAGCATACCTATTCCTTTCCTCCTTCTTTGAACTCTCTTTAGCTTCTTCTGCTTTCTTATAATGAACATTAATTCCTTCATCATTTGGCAGAATCTCAAGTGCTTTACTCAAATCTTCAACAGCTTTATCATACTTTTTCATATTCAAATAAGCAACTCCTCTTCTACTTAAAGCCTTGGTTAAATCCGACTTAGAAAGTCCTTCCATATCCAACAAATAAGAACCATAATCTATAGCTCTTGTGTAGTTTTGAAGTTGCAAATACGCCAAAGTTATGTTTAAATAAAGCTTTTTCTTTGCGTCATAGTATTTGTGATACCATTCGGGTTCTTGATCAATATCAGGAATGTATTCCATGACATAACGAAGACACTTTCTGTATTTGAACACGGCTTCTTGATGATTTCCTTGTTTTAGGAGTAAAGAACCACTGGTTTTGATGACGTCACAGGCTTTATAAACCAGTTCTGATGATTCTTTATCAATATGAGGATCATCATCAGGAAATTCTTCATAAATATCACCCCCAATGGGGTTATAACTGGCATTATATACTGGGGCCGGCATGGATTCGGTCCACTCGCCGCAGTCATCGATGCAAATTTGATTTTCGGCCGTGGGGAAATGGGCCGCGTTGGTGCGAACCAGTTCTATTTCTCGCACGATAGATTTCCCGCTGTCGACGTGGCCGAATACTGTATGTTTCCCGGTTAAATGGGGTTGAGGATATGTGGTAATGAAAAATTGTGATCCATTGGCATTGGGGTCGCCATTATTAGCACAACACACGTAAAAAGGACCATCTAACGGTTGGGATCCATTTTCTAACGGGAATAATTGTCCCTGATTAAGGGTGGAAACGGAGCCAGCACCAATTTTTTCCGGTGGAAGGGTTAAAACTTGTTCTGAACTACAGTTAATCACATCCCCAGCTTGAATAACGAAATTTTTCACCACTCTATGGAACCGATTGTGGCGGTAGGAGTAATTTTCAGTTCCAGTACATAGATTAAGGAAGTTAAGTGAGGCATTTGGCGCCAAATCGTCATAAAGTTGAATAACTATTCTTCCTATAGGGTTTCCCGATATGGAAATATCCAAAAATACTTTAGGACGAACGAGTTCTACTTTCATTGTGGGGAAAGAAGGGATTAAAGAATGACGAAGAGAAATGAAAGAGAAGAAGAAGCGACTGCATAGAGAAGCGATTGCGATGGGGGGACATTGCGAAAATCCTGCATGTAGTCCATATTTCTGGTGATGAGCCTGCACACAAGCCAAATCTCCATCAAGTGAGAAAATGATCGATTTTAATCATCTTTTATAGGAGAATTGTAGTGGAAAGTTAAGGAAAAAACTGAAAAAGGTAAAACTTGACTTTTTGTGTAATGTTTAGACTACTAAGGTTACAAAAAGGAGTACAAGGTCTGGTACAAAAAGGGACTCAGGTCCATAGTCCTGGCCAGGTCCAGGTCCAGGTCCAGAGCCAGGTCCAGGTCCAGAGCCAGGTCCAGGCCCAAAGACATTACACTCCCTACGACGCCAGAATTGCTCACGCCAGAGAAGACGTCAATCAACTTCTTCAGAATCAAGATCGATCCTCCTACATTCTATCGAAATACGTTCCCGAGCCGGTTCGGGACGGGTTTTTAGCTATCCGAGGGTTCAATTTGGAAGTCAATAAAATCCACAATAACACATCTGCTTCCAATGAACTCAATCAAAGAATGGGAATAACTACGGCCGACATGAAGTTCAAATTTTGGAGCGATTTACTCACACGGGTATTTTCAAATCCCATGTCGGACGCCAATGTCGGGGAACCCATAGCGGAATTGGTGCGAGACGGAATAAGACGGAACGCCAACCTCGATATAAGTTACTTCCATCAGGTGTTACAAACAAGACGGCATTTTTTAAACACGGGGGGATTTGGTACGGTGGAGGATGTATGTTCGTACGGAGAGGGGACGTATTCGCAGCTTAACTATGCCATTCAAGCGCTTGTTCTCTCACCAGGGGTATCACCATCAGCTATACGGTTATTAGAGCACTCGCCCGAGCTCCAGGCGGAGGTCAGTGATATAGCCGCCCATATTGGCCAGGCGACGGCGGTAACGAGTATGATATTGGGGGCGATATTTTATGCCGGGTCGCGGAATTTGATTACGCTTCCGGAAGCCGTGCTTACAAAACATGATGTATCACAGGAGACATTATTCCGGTTAGCGCAGGGGCATTTGGATCATAGTGACAGTGTGGAGCCGCGGAAACAGCTTCAGAATGTGGTTTATGAAGTGGCGACTACGGCGAATGATCATATGTTGACGGCGCGGCACAAGTTGGCCCGAATGCGGGAGGATATTGGGGCGATTGTTAGTACGACTAAGGATGAAGTGGTGCGAGGGAAGTATAAATCATGGAATAGAGGGATTCCTGATGTGATATATACGCCATTTATGGCGGGGATTCCGACGGCATTATATTTGGAGAGATTGGAGAGGAATGATTTTGATTTGTTTAGTACGGGGATGGCGAAGAAGGAGTGGCGGTTAGGGTGGAGGAGTTATTGGGGGTATTATAGGCGGGGGATTTAATCATGACGACGAGGGGTGATATATTTATTATGTTATAGTTTATATTATATTAATACAAATAGTTTGATTTAAGGGTTGGACCTTAGACCGTAGGACCTTAGACCGTAGGACCTACAGGTTAGCTTGGGACCTTGAGATCCTGGGACCTCTAGAGCTTGGGACCTCCAGATCCTAGGACCTCCAGACCTTAGGACCTCCAGACCTTAGGACCTCTAGAACCTAGGACCTCTAGAACCTAGGACCTCCAGACCTTAGGACCTCCAGACCGTAGGACCTCCAGATCCTAGGACCTCTAGAACCCAAGATCCTGGAACCCTCATTTTCTCATTTTCCCTCTCCTTCTCACTTCGTCGTCGCACTGTTTATTATGGATCCTGTAAAACTACGTCTCCTTTCCCAAGGAAATCCTTCCAATTCGTACTCCTTTACATCTTTAAGCGAAATGGGAACTCCAAGACAATCAACTCCGGTACCAGGAATCCCTTTTTCCCGCCAGAATTCTTCCATTCCGTTGGATGGAAGTCGGTTTCCTTCTGGTGATAGTTATCATTCTATTGCTATTGATCCCATGACTTTAGTCATCAATGAATGTATGGTAATATCATCAGCCATGAGAAAACTGTCCCGATGGAATCAGAGTGGAGTGGCGGCTATTTTGGGCGGCAATGGTGATGATGATTTTGGCCTAGGCTTTGGGTCTGGGTCTGGGTCTGGGTCCGGGTCCGGGTCTGGGTCAGGTCCTGATTCTTCATCAGCTTCCGATAGTCCTTTACTTTCGAGTTTTCTTCAACTTCGTTCCATTCTTACCGAAGCAAACCATATTCATGATATCGATAGTTTAACGCTTCTTCAGCCGTTTCTTTTGGTGATTAAAAGCTCATCTACGTCGGGGACAATCACGTCGTTGGCATTAGACGCCGTGACTAAGTTTTTGGCCTACGGAATCATTAGTTTCCGGTCGAAAAACCTTCAGATTTCCTTGATTCAAATCCATTCCGCTTTAACTCATTGTCGGTTTGAGGCGGCGGACCAAAACTCCGATGATGCTGTGTTACTTAAAGTATTGAGATTAATGGAATTAGGATTGACTTCGGAATTATCGAATCTTTTACCGAATGAAGTCATTAGTGAAGTGGCACAAACGTGTTTATCATTGGCGTGTAATAAGAGAAGAAGTGAAGTGTTGAGGAAATCGGCGGAAATGACGGTATTTCTGATTACTTCGAGGATTTATAGTCAATTAAGGGTTTTGGAACCAGAAAAGACGGGGTTGGATGATTTACATACGGATTTTTCTGGTAATCAGTTACCTAAAGATGTGATTGGGTCGGCAGGGAGAGAAGGAGGAAATGATTCTCATATTGATGTTAGAAATGTTGGAATTGGTGATAAGGAGGGTGATTCTGTTAGAGAATCTGATGTTAAAAGTGACTCTGTAAATGACTTCAATGACAAAAGTGACTCTGTCAATGACTTCAATGACAAAAGTGACTCTGTCAATGACTTCAATGACAAAAGTGACTCCATCAAAGACTCCATCAACATCTCCAATATCGATGATTCTATTGACGTTAAAAGTGACTCCAACATCGATGTCTCCAACGATGACTCCAACATCGATACTTCCACAGAACCCCCCTTCTCCATAACCTCCCTTAACGATTTCATGGCTATTCTTATCTCCATGATCTCTCCCTCAAATCAATACCAACATATGGAAAGTACTCGAGTTCTCGCCCTAAACCTCATCAATACCGCCATTGAAGTCGGTGGTAATTTCATGCCAAAACATCAATCATTAATGAGTTTAATCTCTGATCCCGTTTCTAAACACGGTTTACAAATCATGACAACTGTTGATTCTCCAGTATTACTTCTGGCAGCACTTAAACTTTTCACCACCATGACTATTGTTTTAGGTGAACATTTACGGTCTCAAGTGGAACTAACTTTAACTCTTTTAATGCAATCCATATTACCAGAGAAATCTATGGCTAAAGATGGTTTAAATGGTAATGCTACTCCTATAAATAATAGAATGGCAATATCTAAAGAAATGCTTATTGAAGCTCTTTCTTTATTATGGATTAGAGAACCTTATTTCTTTACTCGTTTGTACATTGACTTTGATTGTGATTTTGAACGGTCTAATATGGCCAATAAACTCATTGACTTTATGTGCAAGTTAACATTACCAGAATCAGCAGTTTTATCTACAGATAATGTTCCACCAATCTGTTTAGAAGGATTATTATCGTTTGTGGGAGGAATTAACGACAGAATTAAGTCCAATGACGTTGAAAAAGGTGAAATGCCTGCACCAAAACTAATCAACAATAAACGCAATAAGAATAAGTTCATTGAGTGTAGTAATATATTCAATGAAAAGCCCAGTGAAGGTATAAAAGCACTCATTAAAGAAGGTTTCATTAAAGATGAAAACAATATTGATGAAATCGCTGCTTTTATGTACAATAAATCAGGACGTTTAAATAAGAAAGTGTTGGGAGAATATTTGGCTAAACCAAGCAATAAAGACGTATTGAAAAGTTTCATTTCCTTATTTAATTATGAAGGAATTCGAGTTGATGAAGCTTTAAGATTACTTTTAAAGTCATTTAGATTACCAGGAGAATCGCAACAGATTGAACGAATTGTGGAATTATTTGCTGATCAATACGTTTCATGTCAAGACAATTATCATGAAGAAACTCCTCAAGAAGGTGAAGAATTCGTTCGTCCTGAAAGAGATGATGTTTTCATTTTATCCTATTCTATTATCTTACTTAATACGGATTTACATAGTCCTCAAGTCAAGAAACAAATGACTTTTGATGCTTATAGAAAGAACTTAAGAGGAACTTATAGAAAAGGTGATTACCCGGAATGGTACTTAGCAAAGATCTATAGTTCTATTAGAGATCGAGAGATTATTATGCCGGAAGAACATCATGGAACTGATAAATGGTTTGATGATGCTTGGCATAATATAATCTCTTCTCAAGCATCATATTGTGAAGATACTTCTAGTCACGTTTTCAATGATGATAGTGAAGTTTGTCAATATGATTGTCATCTTTTCCGAGAAAATGTTGATGTTATTATTGATACTTTAATTCAGGTGTTTAAAGAAGCTTCTGATGATCATATAATCACGAGATTAATGTCTACTATTGATAAATGTGTGAACATTTGTTTGGTGTATAACATTGACAGTTCTGTGGATAAACTATTAAGTTTATTGGCTGATTTGACGTTATTAACATCTGATTCTGGTTCTAATAACTTATCTAAACTTGCTGGAGATGATTCTGTAAGAGAAGAAATCCCTATTACTCAGATCAAAATTCTGTCTAAAGATGAAGCCATTACGGTTAGTGAAATGGCCGTATGGTTTGGACGTGATTTTAAAGCCCAAATCTCTACTGTGGTGTTATTTAGACTCATTAGAAAGACTGGGTTTAGTATCACTCGTTCTTGGAACAAAATCATTGATATTATTTTAATTCTTTTTGAAAATTGTTTAATTAATCCTAATTTATTCATTGATTTCCAGTCAAAATTGAAGTTATCACCTTTACCTAGTGTTAAACCTCGGTATATTATCAATAGATCCAAACCATTAAAGGATTCGGGGCTTTTATCGACGTTTTCTTCGTTCTTAAAAGGGTATTCTGATGAACCTCCTGAACCAACGGATCAGGAAGTCGAACTGACATTGTCAAGTATTGATTGTGTTAAGTCATTAAACATTGCTTCTGTGTTACAGGCAGTATCCAGAAGTGATTCTGGTGACAAAAAAGGACTCATTCAGCTACTTTTAGCAGCTTTACCGGAGTATAACGGTGATAGTAAACGGTATTATGAAACAGAAGTTCTTTTCATTTATGAAATCGTCATTTGTTTATGTCTTTTGGTTAATGAAGTTCCATTATCCAATGAAATTGCTCTGAAAATCCACAGTCTTCAACCGTCTAATGATATCTCCAAAAAGAGCCATTTACGGTTAATCACATACAAATTGTTGCTATTAAGAAATGGTGATAATAACTCCAACACCATCGTCAATGAAACTCTTGAATATTTGGCTCTGATTGATAAGGAAACTCTTACCAAACACGGAAACCAACTTATTCAACCGGTAATTTCATTGGTTGATGATGAAAGTTGGAGTTGTAGTGAATTATTGGTTTCAGAAAGATATTGGAAAGTTTTGAGGTTATTTGGAGGTATTCAAGTTTATGGAAAAGAGATTTTAACCTTTGCAGAAGGATTAATAAAGAAATCTGATGATATTAATGATGATAATTTCATGTTTTTGCTTGGATTATTGGATGAAATTCTGTCATTAGGAGCCGTAGGAGCTCAATGGGAGCAGGAGCATGAGAAGTTGCAACCACAAGGTAGTAAAGATACCACGAAACCTAAGGATAATGAGTATCTTAGAGAGATTATTGAATTATCAAAGAGATCTATTAGTTTGACTATGGAGATGGTTTCATTGGTTCCAGGAAATGGTTCCAGTGGTTCTAGAGATGGTACTAGTGCTGCCACCACTAACGACGGATACTCCCTAATCCAAGCTCTAGCTCACCAATGTTTCAATCCCTGTAGAGAAGTCAGAAGCTTTGCAATCACGTCATTACAATCAACAATAATGGGAGCCATTGAAGATATAGAAAGTATTAATGTTTTTGGAGTATTTGAAACCGGACTTTTCCCATTATTAGGAGAATTAGCCAAACAATCAGTGATGCAAACGGACTTTTCCGGGTTTATTAGCACCCAAATGGAGGTATTATCAGTGATAAGTAAAGTGTTTTTAAAGTATGGAAATGAGTTTAAGAACGAGGAGTTTGAAACCATTTGGTTTGGGATTTTGGATGGATTTAAGACGTTTGATGATATTAGAGAGAAGAGTAATAGAAATGATAGTGGAATAAGAGAGTCAGGGCATGAGTTAGTGAAGAATATGGTGTTGGTTTTGCAGGCGAGTGGAGAGAAAGAGGAGCATTGGGGGAGGACTTGGGAGAAGATAGGGGGGATATATCCTGAGATGGTGGAGATGGTGAAGGGGGAGGAACAGAAAGAAGAGGTAAAAGAAGAGAAGAAGGAGAAGGAGAAGGAGGAGAAAGAGAATAAAGAATCAGAAGTCGATTAGTAAATAGAGAATATATAAAGAGAGGAGTATAGGTCCTGGGGTCTGTAGGTCTTGGGACCTGTGGGAACTGGGACCTGTGGGAACTGGGACCTGTGGGAACTGGGACCTTTGGGTACTGGGACCTTTGGGTACCAAGACCTACAGGTCCTAGGGTCCTAGGACCTGTAGGGTGTGCGCGACCCGGACCTGCCCTACACCCAGGTCCCATTTCTCTTCATTCTCAATCTCCATCTCATCAATGTCATTCTCTGAAAGAAGTAAATCACACCCTTCCCCCGTGGCTCAAAGTCTTTTCTCCCTTATGGAGTCAAAATCCTCCAATCTTTGTGCTTCGGTAGACGTTAGAACCACTTCAGAACTCCTTTCTTTGGTCGATAAACTTGGACCTTATATTTGTATGGTTAAAACTCATATCGACACCATTGATGACTTTTCCTATGAATCCACTATTGAACCATTATTGGCACTTAAAGAAAAACACAATTTTATGATCTTTGAAGACCGGAAATTCGCTGATATTGGGAACACAGTTAAAAACCAATACGTTGGTGGGGCGTTTAAAATCGCCCACTGGGCCGATATCACTAATGCTCACGGCGTTACTGGGTCGGGGATCGTGCTGGGATTGAAACAGGGCGCGGTGGAAACTACCACGAGTCCGCGTGGATTGTTAATGTTAGCTGAGCTCTCATCAAAAGGATCTCTTGCTCATGGTGAATACACTCAAGGAACTGTGGATATTGCCAAATCCGATAAGGAATTTGTGGTTGGATTCATTGCACAAAGAGATATGGGGGGTAAAGATGAAGGATTTGATTGGATAATCATGACTCCAGGAGTAGGATTAGACGATAAAGGCGATGGATTGGGGCAACAGTACCGGCCGGTGGGAGAAGTTATGGCGGGAGGAAGTGATGTGATAATTGTGGGGAGAGGATTGTACGGGAAGGGAAGAGATCCTGTAGTAGAGGCTAAACGGTACCGTGAAGCTGGGTGGCAGGCTTATTTAGAGCGGTTGGCCTAAGGTATAGTAAGGTATAGACTATGTACATGTTGTAATATATACAAGAAATAGGAGGTGGACTTGGGAGGTGGACTTGGGAGGTGGACTTGGGAGGTGGACTTGGGACCTGGGATTAGGACCTGGGGTGTGGGAGCTAGGGTCTATGGGACCTCTTGGACCTGGGGTCTATGGGACCTGGGGGACCTAGAACCTTAGGACCTAGGACCTGAGAGACCTAGGACCTGAAAGACCTAGGACCTGAGAGACCTAGGACCTGAAAGACCTAGGACCTGAGAGACCTAGGACCTAAGAGACCTAGGACCTGAGAGACCTTAGGACCTGAAGGACCTTAGGACCTGAGAGACCTAGGACCTGAGAGACCTAGGACCTAAGAGACCTAGGACCTGAGAGACCTAGGACCTTAGGACCTAAGCCCTAACACTAGAACCTTAGGACCTAAGACCCAGAACCCAAACACCTACGTCAATAACCCCGTCCTCATTATCTCAAACACTAACAACCCTATAGAAGTCGCCGGGATCGTTGTCAATGCATTCCTAGCAAACCCCTTATATCCCCATTGAAACCATCCTATTTTAGCTCTTCTCTTCATCTTCATCACCTGATCATATGTATCTATATACGAATTATAATACAACTTCACAAACGGTCTTCTCCGAGGAGCTCGTGATGCATTATAAATATCCAATGCTTCTAGTCGTGAATAATGAACCGTTTGTACCTTATTTAATGGATATTGAACTCCCAACAATGCAAATGCCGCTGATGCTCCAGCAATAAGTATAAATGAACTCCTTAATACTTTAGTCAGACGATTTTCTTCCTTTTTAACCAAATTTTCATCATAAGTCTTATTAGTTAACCAAGCAAATGTCTTTTTTATTCTGTTTTTAACACTTCTTACAGCCTTAACTCCGGTGTAGGTCACCTGATACCCTTGATTTTTCACAAATTCAAAAGTACAAAAGTAAAATGCAAATCCTATAGATTCTTTAATTAATGAAAATCCGTAACCAGCAAAAACCCCCACCAACCCCACCTCTTTGAGCTTGTTAAATCCATAGATCCATAGGTTTTGGTGGCCGCCATTAATTATATCGGCGGTACTCAGTCGCGCATAGATGGCGTCGACCGGGGCTGCCGCCAACAGCTGGGCCACGCCGGCGATAAATCCGGCGCGCCAGGTGTCTTTAGGGGAGTAATAATGGGACGATTTGTCTGGGTAGTGCTTACCGGAGTTAAGCCCGTCGAGCGCACTTAAGTACGTCCCATAGAGGATTAACCCCGTGGCGGAGTTGGCCACTAATGGCGGTAGGACTTGATCAGGGATAAATTTCCAGCCTTCTTTCTTGACGGCATTTATAAGCATTCCTATTGAAGAATGGGTGGAGAATTTCCAAGGTTTGATGGTTATGGCGTCATGTTTGTCGGCAATAGCCCGGACATAAGCCAAATAATCGAAACGAGAAGGTCGGAAAAGTTTGACGGGAGTTCTGAGGTAGAGGGATTGAACTTGGTAGACCAAGGCTCTAATCCCGGCAGTGGAAACGGTGACGGTTTGGTTGGAGGAACGTGAAGAGTCGAGGTCTTGGGATGACATAGTGATGGAGGGAGAGTGCGCGGAGGGAGAGGATCTGGAGAGGGTGTAGAGGGACAGGACCCAGACAGGACCCAGACAGGACCTAGACCTACACAGGACCTACACAGGACCTAGACCTACACAGGACCTACACAGGACCTAGACCTACAAAGGACCTAACTACAACACAATACTTCATATTTTACTTCTCTATATTTCACCTACTCCTCCTCCCTACTACTCCTCCTCCACTACTCCTCCTTCACTACTCCTCCTCCCTATAAAGAACTATCTCACTCTGCTTAAAATACCTCCTGGCATCCTCATCTATCAACACCAATGATAAATACGTCCTCGTAGAAAACTTCTTATTCACATCTTTATACGTCGGTGTTAAATCAAATCCCCCTAAAAATAACCTTATAGGTATGGTTTCTCCCTTTGCTGGAGCTCCATCCATAATCTCAAACCGGACCAATGTCTGACTATCAGTAATTTGATTAGGTGGTGGACCTACTGTCTCTCGTCTAATTAATGATATCTCCATATGCTTTATCTTTAATCTTACTAATAAAAAGTATATTCTCCCTACTATTACATCTTTAAGAGAATACTTTGACTTTTGATACTCAAACTCAATATGAAGACAATCTTCAATCCCCACATCCATTTTAACACTTTTATTCCCATGTTCTGGTTCCTTATCAAGGGATGTTTTAGCTAAGGAATTGGTTAATTGTTCCATATATTGATAAACCCAAAGTTCTTTTTCTCGAACAACTTCTGATGCTGATTTCCTACTAACAACAACTTTCACATAATACTTTAATCTGGCGTTTTTCCCCCTATAACTTTCATATTGTTTCTCTACATTCTTAAACTCAAATGGATAGGTTTCAGGGTGAGAAATGATTGACGGAGCCGCCAATTCCGTGGCTAATGAAAGAAAATCACTATTAACTATGGAATCAGTATTGGTTTCAATGGTTCCAAATAATTGGACTTTTATTCCATTGTGTTCAATTCGTTTCCCTTCTCTGTTTCTGATAGTAATGATCCCTTTAACGGATTCTCCATCTTTATAAATAGGAAGCTTTTCAACTCTTCCTTGAGGCGATTTTATCTCCGTATACTTCCGAGATTCATCACCATCCAACCGGATTTCAATGTCTAAAGGAGTTTTAAAGAAAAGTGACATTGATTGTGTAAAGGAGGAGGTTTTACAAGAACGAAGGATTTAAGAACAAAGTGAAAGAATGTCGCGATTATGTTGGTGGGTATTAAGTCCGGCTTAAGTCCGGCTTAACTCCGGTCGTATAGCTATAATTATCATTATCATTATCATTATCATTAATCCCGGGTTTTATTGGGAACCCATCTTCTATATACAACTTCGTTGACTTTGTACGAGGTTAATGTTTGTTCTAAGCTATTGTTGTTGTTGTGGTTTTTGGTGGTGTTACTGTCGTTATTATCAACAACCTCCTCCACATAAACCAATACCAAGTTCTTTCTAACACTACTAATGACTCTGGCTACAGTCTGAAGCATAGTCAAAGTTTCATTTCCTTGCATTATTAATATTGCATGTTCAGCATGTGAAAATGGAGGTCCTTTTTTATACAAAAGGTATGTACAACCAAACTTTATTCCTGTTCTAACACACCATCCAAGAGATCTATAATGATGGTAGACGACATAATTGGTGATGAATTCATTATTATTATTACTAAGATTGTGGAACAATTCCGTTGTCGATAACAACTTGGAACCATTGTAGATATCAATGACGTCAATAAACTTAAGAAACATTGTTTCTACGTCATCCAATTGAACTTGTTCAACATCAATTATATCATCACCAATATCACCAACACCAACAATTCTTTGATCTTCTGGTCTCATATCTTCTTTAGCAATAGTAACACCAAGTTCCTGTTGAACTTGAAGTTTATTAGACCGTCTAAACAGAAGCAAAATTTGATTAATTTCTGCCAATTGAGCTGTTTCTTCAGCAGTAATAGTATTATTTCTACGTTTTATTATCAATTCATGCTCTTTAGCTCGTTCCAGTTTAAACTGAATTCTTTCCTGACGCCGAAATTTGGTGATTTCTTCATTACTTAACTCCAAATGATCCGGATCTTGGTTCAAATGTAACCGTCTACTGGTTCTAGACTTCCACGTCGAATTAGACCGTGAAAGTGTTCCTTTTCCAAAGAACCCATAATCCCAAAGCCTGGTACTTCCACTACTTCCACTACTATCATCAACCACAAATCGACCATTATCCAAAATCACTTTAACATTGGGAATGGCTGTTTGTGGCACTTGTTTAAACCAAAGACTTATGTATTTGTAACCATAATAAAGCCACGATACAGGATTATGGGGGTACAAATCGGGAAGAAAACCATAGATTTCTGACGATAATGTAATGGGAATTGGGGCGACGAATTTGGGTCTATTTTTAGAATATTTACCCATGATTCACTGTAAGTGTTAGTAAAGTTGAAAATAATAAAGAATATGTCTACTCAGATACCGTTGTAGTCTATTGAGAAATCGTGCTTTCATTGACGCATCTTAAGTCACAAAAAGGATATCATCATTGAGACGTTGTTAAGACGTTACATACTTTTTGGGAGGGGAGAAGGGATGAAAAAATGATGAAAAAAGGATGAAAAAAGAATAAAAAGAAGAAAAAGAAGAAAAGAAAAAGAATTGAAAATTTTTGCGCAGAGATGAAAATGGTATTTTTCAGATTTTTCAGAGACTTTTTCAAAGACTTTTTCAGAGACTTTTTCAGAGACTTTTTAAGAGACTTAGGGAAAAAATCTGTGGACGAGTAGAAATCTTCTTCTATTACGACATTTCTATAGTTTGTACGACAAAAAAGTAGAAAAGTTTGGCTTTAGACTTTGGGAAAAAGGAAAAAAAAAACTGCCGGTCCCAGGAATCGAACCTGGGTCTCTTCGGCCACAACGAAGCGTACTCACCACTATACTAGACCGGCGAATCTGGGGAGGAATTTGAGGGAGGGGCTTAAGTACAGCAGGAGTTAATGAAATTCATCATGAAAACGTTATGAAGATGGAAGAATAAGAACATGGTTGAACTTTAATCAATGTCATGTGATTCAATGCTTTTATTAACAATGTCCTTTTGAACTTTATCTTCGATAAAGTTCAGTTACGAAGATCACTTCTCTACTCTCACCACTATCAAATCTCACTCACTCCTTCATTATCATGTCATTTCAGTGCCAAAAGTGTGGCAATAGTATAACTGTTGATGAATCACTTATCAATGCTAATACGGCACAAATAAATCTCCTTGAAAATGGAGCCAAATCCAATGTTTCAATGGAATCCTCAGACTCTTTAGATCCTAGTCAATTCATAACTAAAGAACGTCTTGATAATTATAATGAAGTGGAGGATACGGATCCGGTTATAGTGTATAAAGATGAAGGGGATGAGTATAGAGAAGATAGAGAGAATGACAATGACAATACTAG
The DNA here is from genome assembly GCA_030573955.1 of Yamadazyma triangularis. Classification (NCBI taxonomy): domain Eukaryota; kingdom Fungi; phylum Ascomycota; class Pichiomycetes; order Serinales; family Debaryomycetaceae; genus Yamadazyma; species Yamadazyma triangularis. The sequence continues at coordinate 18,977 of JAJMEC010000106.1, read as the reverse complement.
TACCAACCACAAAGACAACAACCACAAACACAACAACCACAAACACAACAACCACAAACACAACAACCACAAACACAACAACCACAAACACAATACCAATACCAATACCAACCACCAATCATTCGTTATGGTTGACAATGAAGAACCTTCTGGAATATCCACCCGTATAAAGGTTCTAAGCCAAATCTTCGAAATCATGTCCCAAAATCACCAAGTAGATCATCCTATTTGTGAAGAATGTGCTGAGATATTAATAGAAAACTATAAGCTCAAGTTTGATCAGAGTCAAAAAGAAAAAGAATACTACATGCAATTTCTTAAGCGGTTAAAGGAATTAGGAAGCAGCAATAATGGTGAAGAGAAAGAAGTAGACAGAAAGCTAGCACTATCAATTGAAGAACTCAATCGATTACGTGGTGTGGAATCGACTAAAGTAAGTGAACTTAGTGAGCTTGAACACACAAAAGATAAACTTGACGTTCAACTAGAAGAAGTCAAACAAGAATATGATCAGTTACAAAGTCAAGAACTACATCAATTACTTGAAGTCAAAAATGGATTGGTAGTAGAAATGAGTGGCAATTTAAGTCGTTTGGACCAAATTAAGACCAATTATCAACACAATCTCAATAAACTCGACGGACTTCGTCTGATCAATATGAGTCGAGCCATGTTTGATATATCTGTTGATGATAAAAATCGATGCGGAACCATAAATGGGTTCCGATTGGGGTATAAAGTGCCATGGAGTGAGATTAATAGTGCTTTGGGGCAGGTAGTGCTTATGCTCACGTTTGTGATTCGGCGGCTAAATATGACGTTAAATGGATGGAGATTAATAGCTATGGGGAGTCAAAGTCAAATCATAAAGATCCGAGAAGATGGTAAAAAGACGGTAATGAATTTGTACTCTACGAATGAGTTTTCATTAGGAAAGTTGTTTAATTTTAATAAGTTTGATGTATCGATGATAGGATTAATGGGGATTCTCGCACAAATAGAGGAGAAGATGAAGAGAGAGGATGAGGATATGGGATTTCCGTATGAGATATCACAGGAGATGGATAAAGTTGGGGGGAAGAGTATACGAGTGACGAGTAATGGGGAATGGACGGAAGGGTGTAAGAATGTGTTGATAGATTTGAGGTGGTGTTTAGAAGGAGTTCTGAGTGGAGTGAGATGAGGGTTGGGACTTGGGACTTGGGACTTGGGACTTGGGACTTGGGTACTGGGACCTGGGACCTAAAAAGTGAGGTCCTGTTGAGGTCCTGTTGAGGTCCTGTTGAGGTCCTGGGACCTGTGATCTGGGACCTGTGATCTGGGTACTGGGACCTAAAAAGTGAGGTCCTATCAAGCCCCCCGCTGATACATCACTTCTGTATAATATTTATATAATACCTCTAAAATGACTAAAATGTTCCGTTCTGGAGCTACCGATGAATTACAAGCAACTCTCCTTCCAGGAATTACCTTCTCTCAAGAACTTTCCATAGTCGTTAGTCCTAATGAATGGGTCCATCGATTAAGAAGTTCTCCTGTGGCTCTGTTGCAACCAAATGGATCTATAACACCATTGAGATTTTTGAACAGTTCTCCTGTGGAGTTGACGAGTCTGGATCCATTGAGTTTGGGTCCAGAAATCAGTCAAAGTACTGATATTAGTCAGACCTCCAAGGGGAGTAAAGAAAGGGGGTTTGATAAGTCCACAAAAGGAGTTGACATGTCCACAAAAGGAGTTGATAAGTCCACAAAAGGAGTTGATAAGTCCACAAAAGGAGTTGATAAGTCCACAAAAATACTTGAGATGTCCACAAAACCACTTGAGATGTCCACAAAAACACTGGACAAATCCACAAAACCATCACCACTCAACAACTCCACAAAACCACCAGAGGTGTCCCTCCATTCACAAATCCAATCGGCTTTAGCCGCCGATTTAGCCGCTCAGGAACAAACCGACCCGCGCACGACCCGCCGGTCCAAGTCCGGATGTTGGACGTGTAGACTTAGACACAAATCGTGTTCCGAAGAGAAGCCATGGTGTTGGCATTGTGGACGACTTGGTCTCCGGTGTGATTATTCCACGTCTAGACCTGATTATATGAAAGATGGTGTGAAAAAACGACAACAATTAGCCGAGATTAAGGCCATTACTCGAATGGGTCGTGGTAATAGAAGTGTAGGTCCAGGTCCAGGTCTAGGTCCAAATCCAGGTCTAGGTCCAAATCCAGGTCTAGGTCCAAATCCAGCCCCAGATATACGTCCACACCGACCCAACAAAAAAAAACGCGGATCCAACCACCGCCCTAATCCAAAATCCCCTCGCCCTAATCCTACAACCAACTCCTCCCACGCGCTCCACTAATATCACTCCTTGCGCCTATTAAAGGAGCGTTTTCAATCCTTCTCCTTCAACATCGCACTTCACCACTGATAAAATTTTCATCCCATTCCCACCATGCTTTATGCAATAGTGTTCCTTCTCTCCGTGGTAAATGCTTTCTATTTACCCGGAGTAGCACCAACCAACTATAAAAAGGGTGATTCCATTCCTCTTTTGGTCAACCATTTAACCCCTTCTTTACATCATGTTACTGGTGATTCTCAAACATATATTTATTCTTATGATTATTATTATCCCAAATTTCATTTTTGTAAACCTCAAGATGGTCCCAAAAAGCAATCTGAAAGTCTTGGGTCCATTATCTTTGGTGATAGAATCTTTAATTCTCCATTTGAGATTCTGATGTTGGAAGAAAAGTCTTGTGTTAAACTCTGTGAATCCACTTATTCTAGAGGGGATTCTGTGTTTGTTAATAGAAACATTAGAGCTGGTTATAGTCATAATTGGATAGTTGATGGACTTCCAGCAGCTCATGATATTAAAGAAACTAGAACCAATACCAAATTCTTTGGTTTAGGATTTAACATTGGTGAAGTTGATCAACTGACATTTGCTCATTTGTATAACCATTTTGATATTCATATTGATTATCACAAACGGGGTGACGATGTTTATCGAGTTGTGGGAGTATCTGTGGAACCATATTCATTGGATAGATCATCAGTTCTGTCTGATGAACAACTTTGTAGTCCTGAATTGACTCCAGTGACATTAAGAAAAGATCAAGATACTAATGTATTATTTACTTATTCAGTGAAATTCCAAGAAAGTTCTACTGCTTGGGCTACTCGTTGGGATAAATACTTACATGTATATGATCCTAAGATTCAATGGTTTTCATTGGTCAACTTTTCTTTGATTGTGTTGATTTTAGCTGTGGTTATTGGACATATTTTGTTGAAAACTTTGAAAAATGATATTGTTAAGTATAATGAAATCAATTTAGATGATGATATTTCTGATGAAAGTGGTTGGAAATTGATTCATGGTGATGTTTTCCGGCCACCAAAGAATAAATTGATATTATCAGTGTTATTAGGAAGTGGAGTTCAAATTTTGTTAATGATTATTGTCACTATATTATTTGCATTATTGGGACTTTTATCACCTTCTAATAGAGGTCTGTTATCAACATTTATGTTTATATTATACATTTTGTTTAGTTTGGCATCTTCATTTGTGTCAAGTTACACTTATAGATACTTTGGTGGTGATAATTGGAAATTAAATATGATTTTAACTCCACTTTTAGTACCAGGATCATTATTTTTGGTATTTATTATGTTGAATTTCTTATTGATTTTTGTTCAATCTTCTGGAGCTATTCCTATAGGAACCATGCTTGCTATTGTGGCTATTTGGTTTACTATTTCTATTCCATTATCAATTGTAGGATCATTATTATCTTATAAAAGACCATTGATTTCTGTTCCAGTTAAAACCAATCAAATTCCAAGACAAATCCCTAGTCAACCATGGTATTTGAAAAGTATTCCAATTCTGGCTATTGCAGGAATCTTCCCATTTGGTTCCATAGCTGTGGAAATGTACTTTATTTATACTTCATTATGGTTTAACAGAATCTATTATATGTTTGGATTTTTATTCTTTTGTTTTAGTTTGATGATAATGACTACAGCATTAATATCAGTATTAATGATTTATTATTTGTTATGTTCAGAAAACTATAAATGGCAATGGAAATCCATATTTATAGGAGGAGGATGTTCTATTTATGTATTTTTACATTCCATGTTTTTAATTGGAGGACAAAATTTAGGCAATTTTACTTCAATAATGTTGTATGTGGGATATTCATTAGTGATATCAATGTTGGTGTTTGTGGCATGTGGAAGTGTAGGATATTTGAGTTGTTTTGTGTTTATTAGGAAGATATATTCGCAGATAAAGGTTGATTAGAAGAGAGAAGGAGAAGAGAGAATAGAGAAGAGAGAAGAGAGAAGAGAGAAGAGAGAAGAGAGAAGAGAGAAGAGAGAAGAGAGAAGAGAGAAGAGAGAAGAGAGAAGAGAGAAGAGAGAAGAGAGAAGATAATACAGAAATGTCTCATATATTCTATACAAGGTGAAGTAATAGTATAAGGAGTGTATAGAAATGAATGTAATTCCAGCTAAAGGAAGTGTAGGAAGTGATATTTGTGTTTCAAGAATCATATTTTTGTGTTGCAAGAGTACACAAATAGATGAAAGGTGTACACAAACACATCAAGTACACAAAAACATTGAAGTACACAAAAACAGGGCCAAAGTACACAAAAATGGGGCCAAGTACACGAAAACATTGAAGTACACAAAAACAGGTCCAAGTACACAAACACAGGTCCAAGTACACAAACACATCAACGTACACAAAAACAGGACCAAAGTACACAAAGACCACAAACCCTCCCCCTATAATTACAATCACCATTCTCTAATGTACATCAATACAATTGTAGTCCAAACATAGTCTTTCTCTAGATCTCCCCTCTGTGGCACGAGACTCAAACCCAAGCCCGTTCTTTGTCCACAAACTCTACCACGGCAAATATGCCTCTCCAGTCCTCTATTCGTTCCACACCACCATCGCCCAAACCAAACCCAATACCATACCCATTAACCTTCTCCGCCACCACGGTGGCAGCAGCATGAGAAAGGAGCCGGTGATTAAACACCGAGTTCATGTGTTGATAACTGGTGATGAGATCCTGGTTAATATTACCTATTCGGGGAAATAATTCCGCCGGGGTATAGGGAAGAATGGATTCAATTATAAGGCGACCGGCCTTAATTATGGTGAAACTTCGACCCATGAGGCAGTTGAGGTAGGGCGTAATGACCTGGTGCGGGGCCAGGACTACGGCGTCGGCTAGGGCCAGCGACAGGGCGACGAGGTCGCGGGCCACGGATTTAAGCACCCGAAAAAGTTTAAGTTGGTGGTCGAAAAGTACGTCGGCTACGTCGACAGGGGGGCGATCACCGCTGTAAACACGGGCCATTTCCACGAGATGGACCTGGAGGTGGTGGTAGTGTAGGGCGAGAGATACCGCGGCGGCGGCCGCGGCGTCAGGCGGCACGAAAGTAGTACCGGAACCAGTACCGGAAGGGGAAAGGAATGGCGACGCGGCGGATTCTAAGGCGGCGCCAGCGCCACCGGAGCCAGCGCCACCGGGGCCATCGCCAATGGAACCATCGCGCGCGGCTAATACGGCGTCCATGAATGGGGCCATAGCGAACGCCGCCGGTTCCCGTGGCGTAGGCGGCACGGCGTGACGAGCTAGAGCCACGGCGTCGGGGCTGGCGATTTTACGGCGGCCGTGGGCCAAGGCGTAGTACTGATCTACTACGACGACGCAGTAGTAGACTCGGGCGAGGTACCGCGAAAACGGCGCCGTATCGTCTACCGGACCGGCGGTGGTGGAACTGGTACCAACGTCTTGCACGGCGCCCGAGTCGTCGAGCGCGGCTACCGCGGTGGCTAGCACCAACGGGTAAATGTGGCCCGAGAGGAGCACGGCGTAGCTTAGCACGGCCAAGCCGCCCAAATAAAGCATTAGTGCCGCCTCGTCTTCGGCGGCGCGCGACGGGTAAAGCAGGGCCATGTGGACGTAGGCGGCCAGGGCGTCGGCGAGGGTTAGGGAGTGGTAGTGGGCGAGAGCGTCGACGGAGCGGGCGAAGCCGTGGAGGAGTGCGGACGCAGACGCGGACGTAGCCGCTGAAGCCGCGGTGGCCGCGGTGGCCGCCACCACGTCCCATGCTGCCACGAGACGGTCAGACGACGGGAGAATAGGGAGGGCGTTGTGGAATTGGGCGTAGTACACGCGGAGGTTTGCGTGGAGGGCGGCGGGGTCTGGTCCGGGTCCGGGTCCAGGTCCGGGTCCAGGTCCCGTAGGTCCAGGTCCGGGTCCAGGTCCCGTAGGTCCAGGTCCCGTAGGTCCAGGTCCCAGACCCGGCGCATTAAGCGACACCCCATGGACCCGCCCGTTTAAACTCGACAACGACGAGTTCAGCGGCAGAAGCGATATTGACGAGTTCCGGGACGCTTTGTACGACGCAGCGGAGTAATAATCATCATCGGTATCGGAAGGACCGTCGCTGGCCGACACTGAGGGCCTAAGCGAAGGGAGTCTCGACCGCGAATTGGTGGTGGACGTGGAGCTAATGGAGTCGAGTGACGACCGGCGCGAGAGCGAATCCGGGGCCGGACTGCGGTCGGGACCTGGGTCCGGTGGCATTTCATACGGCACTTTCCAAAATGGGCCCTGGATTTTAGGCGATGGGGCGAGGGGCGGAAGGATTATTGGTTGTGACGATGGTGCTGAGGCGGGTCCTGGTGCTGGTGCTGGACCCAGAACAGTAGGAAGTGCTGGTGCTGGTGCTGGCCCTGGCCCTGGCCCTGGCCCTGGCCCTGGTCCCGGCGCCGACCCAAGTCCCGATTGCATTCCATTCCCTACTCCAGTAGCTACTGAAACCCCGCCAGGACTCGGCACCGCTCGTTCCTCGAGGTCCCGAATGTACCCTTTGCTGGGCCCACGCTTCAACGGGACTCGACTAAAAGTACATTGTTCGTGGTTTTTAGTACAATGATCACATTTGGAAGGAGCATTAATGGTGGTGGTACATTTAATTTTCTTTTTGCGGCAAGCATCACAAGCCCGTGATACTTTAGATCGTTTTCTAGGAGGATGTGGATGTGGATGTGGATCTGAATCTTGTGGATGTTGATTTTGTGGTTGTTCTATTTGTGGTTGTTGAGTTTGTGGTTGTTCTATTTGTGGTTGTTCTATTTGTGGCAGTTGATTTTGTGACCCTTGTGTTTGTGGTCGTTCTATTTGTGGTCGTTCTATTTGTGGTTGTTCTATTTGTGACCCTTGTGTTTGTGGTTGTTCTATTTGTGGTTGTTCTATTTGTGTTCCTTGACTTTGTAACCTTTCACTTTGTGTCATATCCACTAACCCAGATCTTTGTCGAAGTTCCATTCTCTCTTCACTAACTTCACTTCCGGTGTTCATTGTTCCTTCCTGATGAAAATTTACCTCCACAAGTGAGCGTTAGTCACGTTACTTGGCATTTCTCATTATATATATTGTCTATTTGTGTCTACTTTTTTTTTTTGTGTTTTTGTGTTTTTGTGTCTAATTTACCCCAAATATAATACCACGTCCCATTCCCGAATTACTTCCATCCACGAACTCGGCTCCTCTGAATTCCTACGAGACTCTACTTCCATCATAAGCTGTTTTGTCCGCCAATAACTGATGTTATTATCATTAATATCGATACCTTGACCGCCCTCGCACGTGATCACCATGATCACCCAGTACAAGATTCGGTGGTGGGGGTAATGACGGAGGTATTGGCGCACAGACTCAGCCGCCTGTTGGACCAAAGCCAGGTCGACGGCTGGCGCGAGAAGCCGTTGGCAGCAGATAATTATCGCGGCATGGACTATGCCGACGTAGTGGAGGATTTGTCGGTGGAATTGTAACCGAAGGTCCAAGGACCAATCAAGTTTCCAATGGCGGAGGCGTTGAAGGAGATTGGCGCTAACGTGGTTAAAATTGGGCGGGATTTGGTTTTGGACTTTAAAGAGTTGTTTTTGGTTAGAAACGGCCACGACTTCGTAGAAAAGATCAAGGAGGGATTGTGGAAGGCCGTACATGAGATAGGTGGAGGAGACGATATCGGGCGGGGATGTGGCGGTAGGAGTCGCGGGAGGGGTGTAGCCGGAGGCGAGCGTGGCGGTATATCCGGGGGCGAGCGTAGAGCCGGCGGGGGAATTGGAGGTGTAGTTGATGGAGGGAGCGCCTTCGCGGAAGCTGATGGTAGGTCCTAGGGTTTGGGTCTGGGTCTGGGTCTGGGTCTGGGTCTGGGTCTGGGTCTGGGACCCGAGGTCCTGTGGGTCCAGGTCCCGTATCCTCAGGTCCAGGTCCTGTATCTCCAGGTCCAGGTCCCGTATCTCCAGGTCCAGGTCCCGTCCAGGTCCCGCTCCCCACCCATACCTTCTCTTCTCCTCTTCACTCATATTATAATTATACCCCGTGGTTCTCTGTGTAATCTTAAACACCACATTCATACACCGGAACAAGTGATAAAGCACTATAGGCACCAGACCGTACCGGGCGGGGCCGGCCGGTACCCTCAGTGGGTCTGCCTCCACCCCACCGCCAAACCTCTCTCCTACCATCTCCCCGATAGAAAACAACAACTCATAATTCTCAAATACATTAAAATAAGTATCAATTTCTATTTGTAACACAATAGCTATCATCAACATCACGTGGTACTCGTCACGTGCGTCGACATTATTATCATATTCATCTAAATGATAATTAAGCAAAGTTAAAGCGTGTTTGCGGACATTAATACTAAGATCAAGGGACAGATCAATGTCGTCATTACCGGAGATATTTTTGTTAGCGACATTGAACGCCGAAATGGCGACAATTAGAAGGTTTATGACGACATTAACGTTGTCCATGAGGGTGGACGCGGACGGAGCTTCGGCGTAGTGACGGAGATCATGGGCCGGGAGGTCGCGCCAATGGGCGACAAAGTCGTCGACCAATAAGTCCAAGTACGGCACCACGACCTGGGACCACACGGGGACGGGGAATTTAACGAAGCTTGGAGCTAAGGATTTAAATTGCGCGAGGAGGTCGTGGTACCGCGACGACATTGTGGCGAGAGATGGGTCGAGGATAAGCTGCCACATATAGTCCTGGCGGGGCTGCCATTCGTCGGAATCGATGTTGGGATAGAATGTGGGATAAAGAATGTGGTAGATATTTTGGTCGGTGAGGTGGTAATTGGGGCCTTTTATGGCGAAGATGGAGAGTTTTGCTGGCGGGAGGAGGTGGGCGGGGATGACGTGGGAAGCGGGGCGGTGATCTGTGGGGGGGTGGTGTGGGGAGTGGTTGTCTGAAGGGGAACGGGGGCGTTTTCGTGAATTTGATTGAGGTCCTTCAGGTCCTATGGGACCTGGACCCAGACCCAGACCCAGACCCAGACCCGGTTCCAACACGCGAAAAGGACCTACCAGGACCCCTCGGTCCACCGTCTCCAATACCTCGTTCAACTTATCGTACCCGTACAACATCGACCGGGGAAAAGACGTACACTGAATACTCCGACGAAACTTATCAGGATGGGACCCCACCAGGTCCACCAAATGGTCGTGATCAATGGTAAGAAGCTGATAAAATACAAGTTTAATGTCGTAACCTTCACAGGGAATGCCGGTGTTACGACACCGACGACATTCAGGTCGTTCTGTGTCACATTTGACCTTTCGGCTTCTACACGTCCAGCAACCGTGGAAGTTCCGTTTAGCTTTCATGGTGGTGGTTGTGGTGGTGATGATAGTGGTGGTGGAGGAGTGTAGTTAGGATGTCGCGATGTAAGTCCTGATGGAGGTCCTGATGTCGTAGGTCCTGATGTCGTAGGTCCTGATGGAGGTCCTGATGTCGTAGGTCCTGATGTCGTAGATCCTGATGTCGTAGGTCCTAATGTCGTAGGTCCTGATGTCGTAGGTCCTGATGTCGTAGGTCCTGATGCCACGAGAAATCGCTCTGCGACGTCTCCTCCCACGACATCTCCTTCCTTCTCCCACCACATGTACAATCCCGCCAGTCAAGCTACGCCGGAATTCACCCTATCAATCCCCGAACTTCTCCCCCATAAAACCATTTACACCATTCAGGTCGGGACCAAGGAATTTAAGCTTTCGGGGGCGTCACTCTCGTTCGACGGCCCGTCGTATTTCACGACATTTTTCCAATCCCACCCTAATCAGACACTTTTCATCGACCGGTCGCCCGATGTGTTCAATACGATTTATCAGTACCTTCAGGGATACTGTGTGGACATAACACACGACTTTTGCCTGATATATTTGCTTGTGGACCTGGCGTACTACGGACTCCACCGGCTTACGGCCCAGCTCCAGCGCGAGTATTACTACGTGCGCGTGGGAGGTAGGTCGGCGGTCGTGCCTAAGGTCTTGGTCGACACCGCGGGAAACACGCCTAATCTTTTCTCCACCTATAATATTTCCTACGAAGAGTTTTCTTGGAATAATAACACCACGGAAATGATGCGGCCGCCACCAATTCGTCCTATTGCCGTGGATTCTCGGTCGGGAGAGCTTTTTGTCGACCTATTAGAGATTCTTCGGGGGAATTGGGTGGTACGAAACGAGGATCATCGTGCCAGTCTCCGTCGCGAATGTCGTTATTACCGCCTTATGGAACTAGAACAGAGGTTGGTGCGGCACCGCGTGGTACCATGTGGGCCGAGTCCTGGTACTACTCCCACGACCTCAGCGGCTATTGTTATTAACCTTGGCGACATTCTGCCGCTGGGGGTGGAAATGTCGTCTCCTGTGTCGTATAGTCGGCCCCATATAATTAAGGAACCAAAAAGAACATTAATCTTTCAAATAGATGATACGAATGGACTCACGGTATCGCCGCTGGCAGTGGTACTACGGGGGACGCTGGTGGAGTTTCTGGGCGCGGTGGCTCGGAAATTACTGCGGGTGTTGGGTCAGGTCGTGGAAAGTCTGGATGTTTTTTCGCTCGACTGCGACCTAAGCCAGGCCGACTTCGTGTTAAACCGGGGTCGTGTCGACCGGGATTCGACCAAACGACAAAAGGTAAATGTGGTATTGACGAAATCTATGTGGAAAATGACGTTAGAGCCGGTAATGCTTTGGGGGGTGAAGTTGGAAGGATGGAGTGATTGGGGGGAGTTTAATAAGGAGATGGAGTTTTTGTAGGGTTTGGCGGGAGGACCTGGAAGGGACCTGGACCTACTCAGGACCTGGACCTAACCCAGGACCTGGACCTACTCAGGACCTGGACCTACTCAGGACCTGGACCTAACCCAGGACCTGGACCTACTCAGGACCTGGACCTACTCAGGACCTGGACCTACTCAGGACCTAGACCTAACCCAGGACCTAGACCTACTCAGGACCTAGACCTAACCCAGGACCTAGACCTAACCCAGGACCTAGACCTAACCCAGGACCTAGACCCTAGACCTACTCAGGACCTGGACCTAACCCAGGTCCTATCCTTTACTTCCTTCTCTCATTCATTCTCTATATACATCTAATCTATATACCTACTCAACTACTCCACAACACTAGTTCTCCTCAAATACTTAGGATCAACCCAATGATAATCATTCACCACTATCTTAAACTCATCCGTCTCAGGATTATATCCTTCTATATCAAAACATGTCAAATCACTAACGACAATATCAGCACCAGAATCTTTAATCTTTTCAGGATCATAAGTCGAACAAATCCCCACAATCATGGCCCCAGCATCTTTTCCAGCACTAATTCCTGAAGGAGCATCTTCAAATACTACGACTTTCTTATGAGGAGCATCATAACCCAAATTATTTCTAGCCGTTTGGTACCCCATTGGGTCCGGTTTCCCTCTAGAAACTTGTTCTGCTGTGATAAAACAATCAGGTTTCTCTAAAGTCAATAATTTAAGCCATTTAGAAGCCAATGGAAGAGTTCCAGAAGTAATAATAGCCCATCTTTGATGTTTATTATCAGTGAAATTCCGTGAAATATCATCAAATTTCTTGACTAATTCCACAGCTCCTCCAATTGGTTTAGCAAACTTCCCAAATTGATCAGGAATCTCTCCTTCCCATTTCAGAACTTGTTTCTCTTCTGCATCATCTGGTGACCATTTGGCTATAACATCAAATGTTCGACATCCATGACTGGTTTTAATGATTTCATCAGCATTAACATGAGGTCTAGTTTTAGCAAATTCATTCCAGAATTCAGAAATGGCTCCTGTTGAGTTAACAAGAGTTCCATCACAATCAAAAAGGGCAGCATGAACGTAGAAAATAGCTGGTTTTTTCGTCATTTTTGGTGATAATATTACTGGATTATATTACTATATCATTGTGGTAATCTACACGGTTATATATTCTGTGGTTAAGGGGCCCGTTTCAGCAACGTCCTGACGTTCTAGAATAACGGCTTGGTTGCTTAATAGTGATTGCTGTGTTGTGCACGAAAAGCAGGTGGTATTAGAATGTTATGGAAGGTGTTAATTGTTTATGGTGAGGTGATTAGAGTGATAGAATATCAATGCAGAAGTATAGAAAATGGAGAATAAATAATGAAATGAAGAATGAAATGAATAATGAAATGAAGAAATGAAGAAATGAAGAATGAAGACTTTATTAGAAATGGTGTTGGCGCACGACCTGCTGCAAATGAGGTCCTTTAGGTCCTTGAGGTCCTTTTAGGACCTGGGGTTTGATCTCTCTGGGTGACAGGGACATGTTGTGAAGTAAATTATTACACAGCTGTCACAATGTCACAACCCACATTGTGGCAGTAATAGGTCAAGTTGCACCGCCACTGCCACCGTTGATTGAAGGGATTAATGGATATGATGATGTTACTGTATCGTGTGTGTGTGTGTGTGTGTGTGTGTGTGTCCTGCATGTAGTGCTAAGACGACCTTTGCTCCTGCACAGTGTCCCAAGATAAGATAACGTGTGGCGCGATACGGAGGTCCTTTACGTCAAATTTTGAGGTCCTGGACTTAGGTTTAGATCTTGTATTAGGTCCTATGGGTCCTATGAGGTCCTTTGAGGTCCTTTGAGGTCCTGGTCTCATTCTTTCTTCTCACTATTTTCTTTCTCTTCTCTTCTCTTCTCTTCTCTCCGTTTCTCTTCTCTCCACCGCCATCTCCCCCTTATCTTTGCAACTTCACATTCTCATTCGCACTTCTTACTAATGCTTTTACAAACGGTTATCGTTTCTGTACTCTTCATTGGTGGACTATTTCACCTTTGGTGGTCGATATATAGTCCTGAAGTTGGTGTGTTTGGGGTCCTGGGTCTTGGGTCTTGGGTCCTGGGTCTTGGACCTTGGGTCCCAGGTCCTATGGTCGAAGTCCCAGGTCCTTTATCCCAGGTCCCAGGTCCTTTATCCCAGGTCCCAGGTCCTTTATCCCAGGTCCCAGGTCCTTTATCCCAGGTCCCAGATCTTCTTTCCCGACCAAATACCCCCATCGATCCTTCTCGTCGCCCTTCCCTCCACCCTGACCCGTACCATTTGGTCACCGGCTCCTCCGCCATGGTCAGTTCCGACTCCCCCACCTGTAGCAATTTGGGTAAATCCATCATGCTTCAAGGCGGGAACGCCGCCGACGCCGCGGTAACGGTGTCGCTATGTTTGGGCAGCATTAATCTGTTTTCCTCAGGAATTGGCGGTGGCGCCTACATCGTTCTGGTGCGGCCCCAGGCCGGAAGCTCCCCCGACGCCTTTACTATTGACGCCCGCGAAATGGCTCCCGCCGCCGCCCGCCCCGATATGTTCCGCGACGCCCCGGAATTACTGCGGGTGGGGGGTCTCAGTTCCGCCATCCCGGGGGAACTTAAGGGATTACACCATCTATTTAGCCGCCACGGGTCGGGAAATTTGACCTGGGCCCAACTCATTCGTCCCGTTATCGATATCAACCGGTCGGGATTCGAGGTGACGCCCGTGGTAGCAAAAGCAGTACAATCATTACATCAATTAATGCTTCCTCAAGTCCCTGCCGCCATGGCGCGCCAATGGGATTTTATTTACCGCGAAGACGCTGAGCTCGTTCAGCCAGGAGATATTATGCGCCGGCCTAATCTCGCACGAACATTAGAACTCGTGGCCCTAAACGGGTCCAGCGATGTGTTCTACGACCCACAAGGTCCTATTGTCGGTCCATTAGTGGCGGCAAATAATCGATTTGGCGGTAAATTAACCGCTTCCGACTTTAGCCGGTACTACGTCGAAGAGGATCAAGCTCTTATGTGGGGGGCCCGTAATGGGTACACTTTGTGTACGTCCAAAGGAGTTAGTTCCGGGCCGGCATTGGTGGGGGGATTGAATTTGTATGATTATTTGAGCGGAACTGGTGGCGGCGGCGGCGGCAGCAGCACTCGTCCCGGCGGCGGCAGCACTCGTCCCGGCGGCAACGCCCCTGCCCCCCACCTCCTTATTGAGTCCATGAAATGGATGGCGTCAATTCGGTCGCGGCTCGGTCATTCTGGACCCGGCTCTGGACCCGGCTCTGGACCCAAGCCTGACCACGACCACGACCCAGCGCGCTACGCCCACCACCTGTGGCCTCCCGCACTCGTTGCCGCCGGCGACTATTCCCCCAACACCACCTTCCCCTGGCGCCACTATGACCCGCTCTACAACGTTCCCCCCACCCCAGGAACGTCCCATTTCTCCATCATCGACCCCCACGGCCACGCCGTCGCCGTAACCACCACCATCAACCTTCTTTTTGGCTCCTTGGTCTACGATCCCATCACCGGCGTCGTTCTAAACAACGAAATGGATGATTTTTCCACCGCCTCCTTCAACAATTCCTTCAATCTTCCGCCATCGCCGTATAATGAAATTAGGCCCTACGCGCGCCCCGTGTCGTCAATGGCGCCATCGGTGGTACTAAACGCGGCCCAGAACCCTTTTCTCGTGGTGGGGGCCGCCGGAGGATCCCGGATCACCACCTGTATCCTTCAGGCCATTGTCCGGTTATTATATATGAAGGAAACGGTGTTGAATACCGTGGCATTTCCTCGGGTCCATCATCAATTGGTGCCTACCGAAGTAAGTTTGGAGGATTACGCCATGACTGGTCAAGAGTGGGGGGACTCTTTTGCGGTATTGCAGGAAATGGGACACCATTTTGAAGAGAAAGGGGCCCAAAGTACTATGAATGTGGTTAGAGTTGTGGAGGAAGAGGGGCGGAGAAGAGTGGAGGGAGTAAGTGAATTTTGGAGGAAAGGAGGAAGATCTCTGGGTTTTTAGATTAAATGTATGAGAAGTGTAAATATTGCGAGAAGTAGGTCCTGGGGTTGGGGGCGTAGGTCCTTAGGACCTGAGGTCCTCACATAAAATCCAAGATCCAAGATCCTAGGACCTGGAGTCCTATATAATAGGACCTGAGATCCCAGATCCTTTCCAGGTCCCAAGACCCAGGTCCCAGGTCCCAGGTCCCAGGTCCCGGGACCTCAAATCTATGACGTAAATCCTTTACCCCGGAATCTCGCCGCGACACGACTTCCCCATACTTCCCCCTTTTGTGTAATCTCGGACTTTATAAATAGTGATCATTTCCCCCTTTTATCCCTTTTTCCCTCTTTTTTTTTTCATCATGTATCAACACCAGAATCAACTTAAAAAGCTCCCTATTCCTGATCTAAAACAGACTTGTGATACATACCTTGCTAACTTGAAACCTCTCCAAACAGAAAAGGAACATGAAAGAACAATTGATGCCGTGAATCAGTTTTTAGCTGATGGTACTGGCGCTTATTTGGATAAAGAACTTAGAGATTACGCCAAAAATAGAAACTCGTATATTGAACAATTTTGGTATGATTCCTATTTAAATCATGATTCTCCCGTGGTATTAAATTTGAATCCTTTTTTCCTCTTGGAAGATGATCCTTTTAATAATGAATCCAATAGTGTTAATCCTCAAGTTAAAAGAGCTGCTCTGCTTACATTATCAAGTTTAAAGTTTATAAAAGCCTTGAAAAATGAAGCTTTACCCGTGGATAAGTTGAAAAATGGTCAAGTTTTGGATATGTATCAGTATTCTAAACTCTTTGGAGCCGCTAGAATTCCTACTGATAATGGTTGTGTAATGCAAACTGATACCAAATCCAATCACATTGTGGTTATTAGTAAATCCCAATTCTATTGGTTTGATGTTTTAAATGAAAATCATGATTTGATCTTATCGGAATCGGATTTAATCATTAATTTTAATTCTATTATTAAGGATTCTTTAAATACTCCAGCCAATGATATTGCTAAATCATCTTTTGGAGTATTAACTACGGAAAATAGAAGAATTTGGTCCAAATTAAGAAACACAAATCTTTTCCATAATACTACCAATGAAGAAATTCTTTCTATTGTGGATTCGGCATTGTTTGTGTTATGTTTAGACGATATAAAGCTTGATAATTTGTCAGATTTGGCTAAAAATATGTTATGTGGACTTCTGATCTTAGACAAAGGGATCCAAGTCGGAACCTGTACTAATAGATGGTACGATAAACTTCAAATCATCATTACTCAAAACGGGAAAGCTGGAATTAACTTTGAACACACTGGTGTTGATGGCCACACGGTTTTACGGTTTGTTAGTGATATTTATACTGATTCTATCTTATCATTTGCTCATCAAATCAACCAAAACTCACCCAATTTATGGAATGATGACGCCAAAGTGGCTAAACATACTAATGAATCATTAATTACCATTCCTAGAAAGTTAGAATGGGATTTGACCCCGGATTTATCATTAGCATTACGGTTTGCAGAAACTCGGCTTAGTGAT
Source organism: Yamadazyma triangularis (assembly GCA_030573955.1). Classification (NCBI taxonomy): domain Eukaryota; kingdom Fungi; phylum Ascomycota; class Pichiomycetes; order Serinales; family Debaryomycetaceae; genus Yamadazyma; species Yamadazyma triangularis. Next base: position 2,178 of record JAJMEC010000106.1, on the reverse strand, counting down.
CTAATTAATCAAAATGAATTTAAACACTTGGAATTTAAGAATTATGGTTCTTCTACTATCAAAAATATGAAGTTTTCTCCTGATGCTTTCCTTCAAATGGCATTCCAAGCCACGTACTACGCTTTGTACGGGAAAGTAGAATGTACGTACGAACCAGCAATGACTAAACACTTTTTCCATGGAAGAACTGAAGCCATTAGAACCGTTAGTCAAGAATCAAACTTATTTGTTAGGAAATTCTTTGATTCATCTATTGATAATAAAGAAAAATTAGACTACTTGGCCAAAGCTTGTAGTTATCATAGTCAACAGACGAAGAAAGCTTCTAATGGAGAAGGTATTGATCGTCATCTTTTTGCTTTATTTTGTATTTGGAAACGATACATTGATGAACATGAAGAGGAAGGAGACGAAATGGGAAGAGAAGTCAACTCTGATCACACTGTTGGTGATGAAGAACAATGTAAAACCAAACTTCAAGACATTCCTTCATTATTTGCCGATTCTGGTTGGGATAAGTTAAATAATACTGTATTATCTACTTCCAATTGTGGGAATCCTTCTCTTAGATTGTTTGGCTTTGGACCAGTAAGTGCTTCAGGGTTTGGAATTGGATACATTATTAAAGATGATTCGATTTCTATTTGTGCATCATCAAAACACAGACAAACAAGTAGATTTTTGACGACATTAGAATCGTATTTGAATGAAGTTTATCGAGTGTTTAAGGATGTGAATAGTCCCAAGACGGTATTATCAGCACCAATAGAGACAAAACCAGGAGTGGGAGTTCCAGCACCTCATCCAAGGAAAACAGATCATTTATCGAGTTTATTAGGAGGTTATGGATATTTTGATATGGGAGAAGATGATATTAAATCACGAGGACCTTCACCAGAACCACCATTTTTGAATAGGAATAATAGTGGATTTTCTATTAGGGAGATAGGAAAGAAGTTGAGATTGAGTGAATACTGATTAGTGATATGATCAGTGATGTGATTGGTGATTAAGGAAGAGAGTTAAGACATGAAGTCAGTGATGTTATTAAGGAATAAGTTTAGAGAAGAAGGTCAAAGAATAAAGAGAAAGAGAAGAGATGATTAACTTATTTACTTATGAAGATCAAAGGATAAAGAGAAAGAGAAGAGAGGATTAACTTATTTGCTTATGAAGATCAAAGGATAAAGAGAAAGAGAAGAGAGGATTAACTTATTTACTTGTCAAGATCAAAGGATAAAGAGAAAGAGATCAACTTCATTGATAAAGTATTATACTTCATTATTCATTGATTACTTTACTGATAAAGTATTAAACCTTCTTCTTAGCTGATTACTTCATTGATTACTTCATTGGTTATTGATTACTTCATTGGTTATTGATTACTTCATTGATTACTCCACCTTCACTGATAAAGAACTCAACTTCAGTGATGGTTTCCTATTATTTATTGATTGTTTGTTGTTGATTATTTATTGATTATTTATTGATTATTTATTGATTATTTATTTATTTATTTATTTATTTATTATATTTATTATTTATTTGTTACCATCACCATCATCATCACCATCACTTTATATACTCTCAAGTATCATTCACTTTCAATATCATTATTGAATGAGTACTCTAGATAATAATGTTATTGTTAATGTTATTGTTAATGTTATTGTTAATGTTATTGTTAATACAAAAGTAATGAAGTAATGAAGTAATGAAGTATCTTTGATAATGACAATGATAATGAATGTTACAATATCACCATTACCATTACTATTACTCTCATGATTTTACTATTCACGACATAAATATTACTATTACTACCTACGACATTATCATTACTCCTTTCACGACATTATCATTATCATCATATTCCAAAACTTCCCTGAATAAATGCATTTCTCATCTCGGCTTTATTCTTATTCTTATTAAGTTTTCCTGTAGCTGGCATATTCATCATAGCAAAATCAGAAGTAGTTTTGTTAGGTCGATTGGGTCCAGCGCTGGGTCCAGGGTTGGGTCCAGGGGCCTGTCCAGGGATAGGACTATGGGCAGGAGGTCCGTGAGCAGGGGGTCCATGAGGACCTGGAGGACCTGGAGGATAATGGCCTTGAGGTGGGGGATAGTACCCTTGAGGTGGAGGATAGTACCCTTGAGGTGGGGGGTAGTACCCCTGAG